>CAXIVM010001695.1:0-18214 GCA_964035705.1 Porites rus | reverse complement strand
CTGGAGTGTTCCTGGAGGCTAGCCGGATCGACAACAACTTTGCTCAAAATGCCGACTTGCATTCCTTATTGATTCATGTTTGAGTTCCAGTATGCGCGCCAAGCCCTCTCCAAAACAACCCAAATTTTTGAGATGCGGTCAACATGATGTAAGCAGGTGTCATTTCGGTTGGCTTTGACGCTTTGATCAGACTTGATCAGCATATACATCCGTCCAAAGAACAATACATGCCTGTACATGTCCCAAAGCTTCAAGAATTCAGCACAGCTCACATGCAGATGGCATGCCATTGCTTCAGCCCTTCTCTCAGACGCTGCCCTCGATGCAGATGCTGAGATTGAGGACAGTGGGCGTTGGAACATCACAACGGCCCGTTGTTGCCCGGGAAAGAGAGGGACCAGCATCGAATACGTTGAGTATTATCGAAGTAGAATTCGTGTCCTAGGGATTTCAGCAGGTGACCCAGTAGGGCGATAGGCGCTGGAGGCCTGAAAGGAACATGCTGAGTATCAAAACTTCTTGGGATTTGAAAGAGGCCATGTTGAAGTTTCAAGTTGCACATGACATGGTGAGGCGGTGAGAGTCTTTACTCTACTGGATAGCACTGAGAATGATTTCAAAAAGATTAGTATATTGTACATATCAAGCCAGCAGGCTCGGCTAGGCTGAAGTTTGGTTGGGCGAGCAAAGTGAGTAAAGGGTGTGTGTGTGTCACCCCCTGTACCAAAGGGTTCAATGCCACTGTCTTTCACTGCAACCACTTCACAAGGCAGGGGGTCGCTGGGGATTCGTGCAGTCAGCGACCAACGAAGACGCTGCACGTTTCCTGTGATATGAGTTGAGGACGCTCGACTCACGTACCTGCGACTGTTTTGAACTTTTGCCCACGCTGTTCCAATCTTCCTTTTTTGTTTCCATGGTGATTCATGATACCTCCCACAAACCTACTCTCCCCCAGCAGCTGCGCCGCCGCTTTGATCGTTTTGCCGCCGCTTTGAACGCACGAGTGCCTGCGTTAACAAGTTTGAACAATACTTTTCAGCGGACTTTTTCGCCTTGCCGTTCCATCACCTTCCTTCCCAACGTGGGAACTGAGTGTAACTGAATACCAATGTCAGAGTGTGTCTCGCTCAGCCGTCCCACTTGGGTGCTGAGTGTGATCCTCCGCAAGGAGGCGCCGTTTCATTCGGGAACTCGTGTAACTGAACTTTTCCACCGTTCACAGGAATTCACCACTGGACCAACCTTAACTGAATTTACCGCTTCCACGGCCCCGCCGGGCCAAAAAACGGGACATCAGCAGATTTCACCTTGCATCGTTTTTGCATCAGCCTTGAACTTTGCTTTGCGGGTTTTTCTTCCTCAAGCTGAGCGATTTGATTCTTTCAGAACGCTTAATTCGACTTGCATGGACTTACCAACTTTCACACTCTCACAATTACCACAACTACCACTTTTACGCTACTTTTTCACCATTCAACCATATCTTTGCCATCTCACTTTACACGACTGCATCAGCTGCTGTCCTCGCCGCCGCGCCGCGCCGCTGCCATTGTGAAGCAGATACTACGATTTCAGGACAGTCTTCCACTTCCCACACGATGCAGTATCCTTGGCCTTACTCCCACACGGCACCACTGCCATTACCCACTCCGCCAACGCAACCAACACCCCATCCACCACATCCACACACACCACCAACATTCCAAGTCCCACAACATCATCCAGTTTCACCACATCCAACACTTCCAGCTCCACAACAGCCAGCATTTGCAGCACAGCCAACAGTATTCCCCTATGGGACCTCAATCTATGTGGACCTTCGTGCACCCACATCAGATACCACCCCAGGCCACACATCATCCACAAGCATTTCCAGCATCCTATATCGTTCAACAACTACAACCTCCACCATCTGCCCACCCCACCACAGCCACCGTGATGCCGCCGCCTCCTGCGCCTCAGCAGGTCACTCCAACCACCACATCAGCAGAACCCCAATGGCACACATCACAAGGGGTCTGGCAACCTTATTCAGTCTTCCCACCAGTGACACCGCTGTCCACCACACCCTTCTCCACAGCCCCAACAAGCAATCAGCGACTCACCACAAGAACAACCGCCGCCCCACGATCCTGCACCCCAGGATCCCGCAAACCCTACTCCCAACACTCCACTTACTGTCTCGCAACCTTCTCCATCACCAGCCACTACACCGGCACCACCAACCACGGTGAACCCAGACCCCGCCGCCGGGGGAACTACTCAAACAGCTTCACCAGCACAGCCATCATCCCACCAACCACACGCCAGTCGGCGCCGCCACCACCAGGGCCGCCGCAAGACCGATCATCACAGACACGGTCGCCACCGGCGTCGCCGTCGACGCGCTCACCGAAAGCGCTCCAGGACCACCAAACACAAAGGTTCCTCCAGGCGACACCGCTCGCCCTCCACATCCACCTACTCATACTCTGCCACTCCCTCACGCAGCCGCTCCAGACAACCTCTTGACCTACGACCCAACACGGATACTTCCACTGCCGACAATCTCAACACTTCCGCCACAACGTATCCACTCACACCGGTCCATCGTCGACCGCCCGATTTTTGGCGACCCACCTCACACTTTCAACAACTACCTCCCCACCAGCAACTTGTCACTTGGCTCGACTTCCATGCCGAACAGCTGGACACCCCCAATCGACCTCAACACCACTACATTGCCAACCTTCTCCTCGACAGCAACATCACATGAGGCAACCTCAAAATTATCATCAACCACTTTAGTAAGGGACGTTTCATCTCTGTGTTGCTTTCGTGATTTTCCTTGAAAACGATAGGGACTGACAAAAAACGATACCCCTGTGTTTACATACTTGCAAAATCCAAAAGCATGGAAAACGATAGGGGACTGACAAAAGTGAAACGAAAACACTCCAAGCATATATTTTTGACGCTAACTCACATACAAAGACATTTCCGACTTTAGGCAATACACCTACGCCAAGTGGAATGACACCACCCAGCAATACGATCAATTCCAGTACAATGCCATTTCACTTCCATACCTCAACACCAAAGCCACCCAACCCTCACCGCCACCAGTTTCCCGCGCCACTTCCACAGACAGGGAAGTCGCACACATTAACGCCTGCCACACCGGTCCTGTCGGCAACATCACCAACATCCTACGACAAGGCCGTTTCCTCCCCAGCACACTTCACTTCCCAAACTACCCTGGCTTTTTTGCCCAGGGGGTCCGCATTACTCACAACCCACAACACGACCACGGCGAATCCACAATTCATGGCAACTCCACAAAAACACCCACTCCCTCGTTATCACGCTCCTGGCCTGGGGCGCCGCCGCAAAATTTACTTCGGGCGGCGAAGAACATGCTATGACCTTTTTACACGACAACCACGGCGCTGTCTTCCACCAGAAGGGCAGAAGTTGGGTCATCCACCCTGACCATGCTATTGTCAAAGGACTAGCATGGTCGATCAACGCAACCCCACCAGACCTGTGACAACCCAACACTCAACATCCACCAGACAACCGCCCACAACCTTCAGTTTCACCCAGCCACACACCCTCCGCCTCGCCAACAGCAAAAAGCAGCGCTGACACTCCTGCAGATGCTTCGGATTTCATTTCTTACATGTCTTTCGACCTTTCAAGCTTTGTTGGTTTTAAATGACACTTTGACTTTTTCGAGTCCAACTCGCACTTCACTGTTTTTGATGCTGATCGTGAATTCATTTCGGCATGATTTTCGGCCCGGTCTTTGTGCTTAATTCATTTGCACGTTCTCGTGATGCTGCGCCACCGCTGCCCAGCTGCCACGCCGCCGCGCCGCTGCGCTGCTGCTACAAACTACGACCCTGACCCAGTGAACTCTTCATCAGCATCGCAATCACACTTTCAACATATGACTACCACAAGCTCACATCCTCGTGAAGATACTACCGCACTCCTGCAACAAACGACAGTGGCCCTCTCTCAGATCCAACACCTCCTCCGGCAAGCCACAGACATTATGGCAGATCTTCACACACGCTTTCTACACCACATTGGACAGGCGGATCCTACCTTCCACAGACCCTTGCCACCACCACCAACACGCTCTATTAACCTGCCGTCACCCGCTTCCTCCTGCGACTCACCACCACCTATTCCACGAGTTCGCAAACCACCTCCGCCATCAGTCAACTCCGACACACCTTCTCCCACTCCTTCACTCAAGCACACACCTGCCCGCAAGCGCAAACAGCCACCACCACCTCCACTCGATCCACATGCAGACTGGGATGCTTGGGATGGTGAAGTCGAGTGCCGCCTCGTAGACCTCAAAACCATTCCCAGGCTCCGACCCAATTGGGCCTTTGTTGCTCGACGGGTCGGATTCTCCATCGAGCAATGCAAAGCTCGATGGAAAGAGCTTCAAGACCTACAAAGACTGCAAGACGCTCAACCGCCTGAGCCTGCTCCACTACCCACAACACCACCACCACCTTTACCTTCCACTCCGAACCCCATCTCACCAACTCCCACATCACCAGCAGACACACCGCCGCAGCAATCACAACCCGACTTCTCAGCCTCACCAACAGCAACCCCACCATCCACACATGAAGCTGTGCCACCGCAGACGGCTGCTGTGCGAGCGCCCAGTGAGAACAGGCATCCGGAATCACCTTCGGAACCGCCTATTGGCAGCTACTTTATTTGATCAGTTTCACTCATTTCTCCACGGCGTGCCCTCGGACAAATTCAGCAGCACGCCTCTTGACACAATTTCTATGACTAACTAGCATGCTACCACTGTATGTCTTTTGATTCAATCTCGTGTCAGCTTGCTTTGAATTCGGAATGCCAAGTGCACAAGCAGCTCCTGTTGCATCTTGCACACATGGCTTCACGCCGTATGCCTTAATTTTTAGATGGGCTCACCACAGTCCCGCAGCCTTTTACGTGACTTCGAGCCGTTTTTACCCTCACACATGGCTTCCTCCCGCGATCACCCTGCAGCCACCACTGCTGGCAACTACTACCTTCCAGGACGACCTCCCATTTACCTTGAACCTTCCATCACCCATCAGCCAGATCTCCATTCACTCAACTGTATGCTCGACATCCTTTTCCTGATCGTCCAACACATTCGACGCCACCCACTACACACAGAACCTATGCCAAACCAAACATACTTCACAGATGACCGAGCCTACAACATCCTTTACCAATACAGACGAGACACCATGCTGCTGGACCGCCTCGTCGACAGCCTCGCCACAGCTCGACGACTGCTCCAATTCGTTCCCGGACAACCCGGGACAATATCGCATCGATCCCTCCGCACGCATTCCACCAGAGACGGCAGCCACTCTTCAAGCTTCTCCACCCAATCCCATGTTGCCATCGACACCATCCAACCACTCCTCCTCCCCACGACCACGCACACCACCAGAAGACGCTCTGCGCTTTCTCCACCACTGGACTGGCCCAGCTACATTCATCAATCCACCTCCAGAACGCAACCAATCCCATCACAACACCCACAACAACCACAATCGTGCCAGGGATCGCTCCCGCTCCCGCGACACCCACACCAGCTAGCCCACGTGTTACCAACAAGGGCACCACCAGCAGCTCCCCTCTACGGAGCAACTGCCGCCGACCGCGCGTTCTCTTCACTTGCGAGCGTTGGACACTTTGCCACGGCCTATGATCCATATCTCAGTCTCACCGACACTTCTCGGCGAGCGCGCAGAAAACAAGAGCTTTCCAGATTTTCTTAACAGTTACATAAGCCTTTCTGTTTCACCATATTCACAGTCGCATAGCAGGACTCTTTATTACTCATGCAGCCATTTCACCGAACCGCTTCCCTCACTGCCTCGTTTCCACTGAGCTCCGGCTCGACTCCGACACCATCCACCGTATATACAGATCCACACACCACCCACCATGGGCACTTTCTGCCGGGCAACCCGATGCGATGCCCTACATGGCACCATCCGCCACACACCAACCAGAGCTCCTCCTTCTCACTTGGATGATCACCACCATCGCATCCATCGTGGAGGACCTCCAACATCACCCTATTGTCCACGACCCGATACCAACGATGTCCTCTTTCACCAACACATCAGCCTACAGACTTTACCTACAGATACGCAATGCTCTCCGTCACCTGATCAACACCACACACGACATCCAACGAGGACTTAACATCCTCCAATTTCTGCCTGGTTCACCAGGCTCACCGGGACATTACCGCATGGATCCCACCATCCACTTCACACCCGGACACTCCAATTACCTCTCCTCTTCTTTTCAATCCACAATCACTACTTCCCCACCACCAGCAGACACTCAATCTCCTCCACTCACACCTCTCCTTCGACAACTTCACCGCAGGGACCGATCCCGATCTCGAGAACGCCTCCCTATCACCACACATGCAGACCCACATCTCTACACCCAACCAAGACAAGCTTTGGCCAACATCACACCAGCCACCACCGGTCAGCGCGGCAACCTCCACCATGCGCTGTGGACAGCCTCTACGACACCATCACCATGTCGCTCTCCCCCTCGACCTTCACCACACCACGACTGACACCGGCGCTTCACACCTGAGTTTCACCGCGAACACTGCGGTTTTGGAAAACAGTCTCGTGTCCCTTTATTTCAACTTCACTCCATTTTGACCTTTGAATTTTGCACTCCTCTCATTTTCTTTCTCTACAGCCATTTACGTTGTTCAGCTTTCTCGTCCGCCACCTCACCAGCCCTACCTTCCATCCATGGAGCCTGAGTCACCGGACTGGGATCGCAGCCCTTCTGTTGTGATGGAAACAAAAGACGAGATCTTCGAGCACCTACCCACCAAATCCGAGACTTCCCCCACTACGGAAGTCAAACCTGAGGACACCACCAAGGAGGAAGACTCACCCTCCAATCCACCATTCCTTTGTCCTCCAGTCAGCAGCTTTCCAGATCCCACCACTCCGCCAGCCAAAGCACCACCTGTATCACAAACATCATACCGCAACCTATCCACACGAGCACCTCCTCTCCCAACTCTCAAAGCCACTTCCTCACGGAAGAATTTTCCCGCCACCAAGCCACACACTCCAGCACCACCACCGTCCAATTCTTCTTCCACCAGCAGTGAGGATCCCATTATCCTCACCACCAACGTTCCCATCCTGCCCAAGGCACGCCCTGGACATCCGCCTTTGAACGCCACATGGGTGGGACCGTCACACCTCCCAACCCATCCAACCTCGTTACAAACCCCGAGCCATACACATCCACCCAACCTTTCTACACCACCTACACAGGGCCTTGTCCAAGTGACTATCCCACGCCCCAGACACAATGGGCACATTCTGCCCTTCAACTTTTCCAGCGAGATACACCACTACCTCAACCCCACCACACACCGCACACATCAACCACCTCTCGCGCCCACACCTTTACCGCCATGTCCAGCTCCACAGCCAGCCTATCCATCAAGCCCACCCACCACCACCGGCACTGTGTTCCCACCAGTCCCACCTATTCCCGACACTCCACTGACTGATCAACAAGCCGCCACCCTTCAAGAAGCCATACTACGCATTGCCAGACAAGCTGCGGCCGCCGCTGCTGTCAATATGGCTCGCCGCTGACTGCGTGTCCACGCGCCAAGGTCTCACCACTCCATGTTTCACCATCGCTCGACATACCGACGTACCACCGTCCAACAAGCAAAAGAGTACAACACTGTCTTTTTGTCACAATTCAGCTCTCCAACATATTACCTGACATTATCAATATCCTTTTCTTCAACACCGCAGCCATTTTCAGCTTTCTTGCTACCTGTATCCTTTCGCCCCATTCATCGAGACTTCGCACATCAACGGGCCCACGATGGACCATACTCCGGACTGCGACGAGCAATCAGAAGTCCTCTTTGTCTTCACAGAAGATGCAGCAGACAACCAGTCACCACCAGCGACCTCTCCACCTCCAACTGTTACACCACTGCCACACCCCACAGAATCAGCCGACCAAGCCTTTTGGTCTGGGGTCTACACGCTTGACCCACCTCACGCCTTGATGGGCGTACTGACCGATCTCCACATACATCGCTTTCTTCTACATCAGCATCTCACCACTCACACAGCACTCTCGGAAACCCCCATTGGCCATCAGCCTCTCACAGACACCCTACCACAACCTATCCAACGTATCATTGCTCTCTACCACAGCAACCTGCAGCGAGCACAACATCACACACAGCTTGCTCTCAACGCAATCGACAGTTTGGCTCGCTTCCCACCAGCAGCCTACTTCACAAATCCCAACCTGTCCACCTCAGACCCACTACGCCCTCCTCACGAGGCATTTTCAGCGCCCAGCGGCTTACAACCGGGGCAGCCAATCCACATTCCACCCATCCGACGCTACCCACTGCCGACCGCCTCCAACACAGGCAATGTCGTCCAGCATGTCAGCACCCAAACCAGCTCACCATGGATCTCAGTTTTGGACACACCTATAACTCCACCCACCTTTCATCAATCGCAACAAACCACCCCTCCTCCAGCCACTCACAGCCGGCATATCCAGACCGACATCAACGCGATTGTCTACTACCCAGCTTTCGCCGGTATCCCCGCCACTCCCCACACTGAGCAGCCCGCACCCTCTGACACTACCACCAACATTCCAAGTACCACATCACCCACCCCTACTGCTGCCGCCAACAAACAACCCCACGAACGTTGGCAGTACGTCAACCTCATCCCCACCCCTACCGTCACCCTTCCAACACACCAAGAACAACCTCTCGACTTTCCTTCCCCCATTGGCGGCACCCCACGCGGCAAGCGCACCAAGACCCCACCACGCTCTACTACCCCACCCGAACTCGCCACCCCGACCCCCGCTCGGGATCTCCGAGGCCCACTCCCACATCGATGCCAAAACCAGCTCCACAACAATTCATCCCCCCTGTGCAACCCCTGCCGAAGCGCCCACAGCCAACACTTTTTTCACCTCAACAAGACACCCTTCCCACCACTCCCCTGCAGACAGTCCCTCCAGCGACAGGATGGCCCACATTTCGCGGCAACACCGACTCTACTCCCACTCTTGCCACTCCACCTCTACATCCCTCTCAGCCACCACCGCACCCATGGCCCACTCACTATCAAACACCACCACAACAACTGCCGCCAACAACGACGACTCTACACAACACCACACCGCCCACCAACCGTGTAGCATCTTCCACAACACCAGGCACACACCCGCCGCTCTACTATGACTCACACGGACGTCAACTTCCACTTCATCAGCAGGAATACGTCGTGGAGCACGATCCATGGCATGCAGACAATCACTGATTGCACCGCAGCTTTGTGTTGGCCACAAGCGCCTCTAGCTTCGTGGATTTGTCTCCTCATTTGCTCACAATTTCCCAAAAACGACACATCAAGTTTTTTCCCCGGGCAGGAAGTCAAGACTTTCTTACCACTTTCTTACCACTTTATCACTTTTGGGAGCACAACTATCCACAAACGAGGTCCTCACCTGTCTCACTACGCACCACGCAAAACGATTGCGACATCCGCATTCAGGTTTTGATCCGTCAAGTTTTGCCCACACTGTACGTTTCACTGTTTTATGCTGTTATTCGGACTTCAATTCATTTTAGCAGCGGTCCTGCGCCGCTGCTTCCCTACATTTTCACATCAGCATGCGCATATCTCTGATTTTTTGCGGCCTCAACATTTCAGCCTGCTCAAGCAACTACTCACGATTGCCATCCCTCGAGTTCCAAACGCCACTCCACCATGGACGCACAGTGGCAACAATACTATTGGAACCACTACCTCAGACCTTCACAGACGCCGCCACCACAAACCCTTCCACCAGCCACCAGTCATACAATCCTACAGGCGCTTATGGTCCACTCACCCACGCTCTGCGCACTCACCACACGCACCACACACAACCTTACACACCATCGCCGCCGTCCAATCCATCTCAGCGGACTCCACCATCACAGCCAGAGTTTCCACCACCACCACCACCGCCACTCCCAACCACGGCACCAGTTACCCCGCCCGGCTCATCTTTCAAACACAGCCCACAGCCACTGAACCCCGCTGGCCAACCCTCAGCACCTCCACCACCACCCCATGTCCCCTCTCTCAAGCCCACCATTCAGGACTCTTGGCACCAAACTGACCACCATTGGGACTCCAACACCCTCCACGGCCACCAGCTCCACCGAACAATCCAACCTACCCAATGGTCACGGAAGGCCGGCGTTGCCGGTCTTCCTACCTTTGACATTTTTCCCTGGCAACTCGCATATCACGGCACGGCCGAGTATACTGCCCGTACTTTGAGCCACGGGAAGTACTGCGGTTTCATCGCTACCCGGAGCGTGGCCGAATCGGTTTTTGTCACCCATCTCCTCCAAGAGATCCGGGAAAAGCGCCTCGACTTGGACGCCATGGCTGAGACCCTCCACACTTCACAAGGCAATGACATCCCCAGCAAGACAACGCAGGCGCGTGCCTTCCACGCCCCTCTGATCAACCTCCTCATCCAACAACTCCAATCACACTCACCAGCCCCAGCGGAAGGCACAGCCCCACGGGCACTCAAATCCGCCAACGATGAGCTTGCCCGCCCCCGCAGTCCAGGAGTCGGCCAATGAAATTCTACGCCTTCTCCAAACCAGCAAGGTCACCACACAACAACTGAAAGAAGCCGCCACTCGCTATGGCCTTCCTCTTGGCCGTGTTAACCGACTTCCCATCCGCAGTCTCCAACACCTCGTCAGCGTGGGTGCGGCCATCGGCTGCTGACTATGCTTTCTCAGCCAGCAGCAGCCCAGCCATACCACCATGCATGCAACATCTTTTTCACCTTCACCGCGCCCTGTCAACTTTGATTCACCACACCCAATACATTGAACGAGCCGAGGCCATCTTCACGACAGGCCTCATCCACCTCACCCTTCTCTTCTCATATCCGTCAACCACACACCGATCCCAGCAGTGGCGCAACCGTTTCCGCCAGCTTCACATTCTTCCACACACCTACCACTACCACAACTTTCTCTCCCACAACTCAGTCTACATCAAACTCTACTTCAACCCCACCCCACCACATCGCTGTTACCACCAACATGGCCACTTTTACATCGGCTCCACAGCCATTGGCATTCCCCACAGAGAACACAATCGCAGAGCAAAACTCAAGCAACTCCAAAACAACATCCCCGTATCAGCAGAACTCTCCCTACGTTATTGGCACTCTCACAACAACATCCACCACTACACCACTATCCAGCTCACATCCCATGACACCTATGATCAGGCCTGGATCCAAGAGCATCACCACATTGCCAACTGGATGCCCACACTCAACTGGCCCTTCATCTCACACCATCTCAAGCTCAAAGCCCAAGGGTGGCAATTCACCAAGCATCGGGCCCACTTTTACTCCAGACTGGCCACTCACAAACGCCTTTTTCGACGACTCCGCCTCCGCCAACAGACACTCAGAGAACCACACCTTTACACTTCTACAAAACATCATGCCCTCACCCTACTCCGTGACCTTACCAAACACACGGCAGCCTCCTTTGAAGCAGCCAAACAGCTGCGCAGTGGCCGTCGCACAGACTTAGAATGTCTACGCCATCAGGCGCATGGCCCCCAATCTGGAAGAACCAGGCCGCAGCAGGGCACTCCACATCATCAACAAAGCCCTCCTTTTCCGCAATCTTACACCACCCAAGCCAAACATTCCTCTCACAGCGCCCATCCTGGCGCACCAGGACTTCACAAAGCATTGCCAACAGTGGCTCCGTACCACCATCCAGCAACACAAACATTTGGCCATTCCTCTCCACCTCCCGTCACACCGCCTACGGGAAGCAGCCCACAAGACCCTTCGATCCCAACTCCACAATCACCGCACATGGGAAGAAACTCTGCAATCGCCACAGGATCCAACAGATCCACCGTGCGCCTGCGCCCACCTACGCAGTCTCCTCCAGGATCCAGACACACCGACCATCAACGACCACTATATTCTCACACTTGACCAACTCAATCTCCCACAACACCTCAACATCTTTCTCCAAGCCAACATGAACAGCACCTACTATCCCAGCAAGGCGCGCTACTTCCTTACATTCCAAACGGCCTATACAAAATGGCTCAAGCTCCAGGGACTTCCACAATCCCTCACACAGCATTTGCAACCTTTCCTCGAGCACCAATGGCGCCTTCACACCAATCATTTGAAACAACATCTCAGATTCACTGCCCGTTTACTTTGACAGCTTCAAGAATACCTCGGCCCACACACCGTACTTCACCATGCTGATCATGAACTACAACAGCTCCGTGCTTTCTGCCCTCGCCAATTCTTTACCGGAGCCCTCAACACGTGGCAATCTCCTGAGCTTTTTGCACCACCTCCATACCTGACAGCCGCCAACATCCACGACCACCTCAAAGCCACTGTACCCTCCATCCTACGCACCCGTTACAAATGGGGCTTCCGCAAAGACTTCAACATTCCATATGGAGTGGTCCATCTAAAAGAGAAGAAGCATTGGCAAAAAGGCCGCACCATCATCTCCTATTTCCATTCACTCAGCGGCAACCTCCTACGCATCACCAGCCGTGCCTTAGACATCATTCTCCAACACCTCTACCCACAACATCCAGGCCAACTTTCCATCCCGCAACTCTGGCGCCATTTCCACTGCTACCTCACCCAAACCCCAGCAGACATCTCACTATATGCCACCAACGATGACCTGGTCGGCTTTTCAACTCGGTTCCCCAGCACCGCCTCATCGACGCAGTCCACTCCATGATTCAGCACTGGCAACACCCTCACCATTGATGTTCACGCAACCGGCCACCCATTCCACCACTCCCACATTGGCCGGCATCACCAAAAACACCCCACACAGCGCACCATCCAGACCTCTGACATCACCACCATTGTCGCCTATGCACTCGACACTTGTATTTTCCGGGCATGCAACAACACTTACAAGCAAATCCGAGGGGCTGGGATTGGATCCCAACTCTCCCCTGCCCTTTGCAACGTAGCCATCACTCTCATCGAACACTCCTGGCACCAGATCCACAACAACCTCCTCCAGCACACTGACATACACTTTGCATACTACCGCTATGTTGACAACAGATTCATCGTCCACAACGAACACTTCCTCCAACACCCAGCCATTCAAACCCTTATCCATCACAACTTCTTCGGTGACCCAGTAGAACTTGAACCGGTAGACGACTTTCACCTTCTGGGTTTCAACATTGACCTACAACAACGTGCCATCACCTACATTCAACCTCTACAACCCTGGAAAGTCAGGGACGCAACCAGCGCCGGGAGCCAGCGCTTGGCTCTGTCCGGGCTCCACTCAAGTCTTCACACAATCCACAAATACACCTTTCCACCTTCGAGCGCTGACGCTGCTGCCACTGAGCTTGTGCAACTCTACGTCCAAAAAGGACACGACTCAACAGCTTGCAGCCGGTTTTGAAAGGAAAAGCGCCGATTACGGCGATCTGTGTGTGTCACCCCCCGTACCAAAGGGTTCAATGCCACTGTCTTTCACTGCAACCACTTCACAAGGCAGGGGGTCGCTGGGGATTCGTGCAGTCAGCGACCAACGAAGACGCTGCACGTTTCCTGTGATATGAGTTGAGGACGCTCGACTCACGTACCTGCGACTGTTTTGAACTTTTGCCCACGCTGTTCCAATCTTCCTTTTTTGTTTCCATGGTGATTCATGATACCTCCCACAAACCTACTCTTCCCCAGCAGCTGCGCCGCCGCTTTGATCGTTTTGCCGCCGCTTTGAACGCACGAGTGCCTGTGTCAACAATTTTGAACAATACTTTTCAGCGGACTTTTTCGCCTTGCCGTTCCATCACCTTCCTTCCCAACGTGGGAACTGAGTGTAACTGAATACCAATGTCAGAGTGTGTGTTTGTGCGTGGGGGGTGCACAGGGGAGCGTTTGGTCGCTATTGAAATAGTGTTTGACTAGGCCTGAGAGGGAGGTGTGTGTCTCTAAGACACTGTGTGATCTGTGAGGGCCGGAGAGGGAACAGAATGCAAGGTGGAACGGAAGACAGGCATAGCAGAGGAGGCTGGGTAGGAAAAGAGGGTTTGCAAGAAATCTTGGAGTTGCTCGGGGGTCCCCTTAAAAAATTGCAAAGAGGGGCCAAGTTCGGAGGGCTAACCCTGAGCCTGGTGGGGGAAGAGGTAACGAAAATGAGTGGTGTTTGGGGTGTTGTGATGCAAGTGATGTAATTGACGGCGAGTAGTGCATCATTAGCATCACGAGGGGCTCAGGAGGCAATGTAAACCGTCTTCTACCGGGTGGAGTTTATGTCAAGGATGGGAAGGAGGGGACAACGCGGCGCGAAAAGTGGTTGGAACTCCTCCAGGAAAGGGAGAGCGTCTGGTCGCTATTGAAATAGTTTTTGACTAGGCCTGAGAGGGGGGTGTGTGTCTCTAAGACACTGTGTGATCTGTGAGGGCCGGAGAGGGAACAGAATGCTGTGAGGAAGGTGCAGGCATAGCAGAGGTTGCTTGAGGGTGCCCTTTTTGAATGGTAAAGATGCCTGTCAACCATACGCAAAAGGGTACCCCATATGCGAGTTCATGTACTGATGCGGTCTGTTGGGGGCAGGAATGAGAACAGAATGCAGCGGGCAAGCTTTGAATTGCTTGTTCTTTTTAGCGGTGAAGGGGCCTAGTTGCCGGATTCAAAAGGGCACCCCATATGGGGTGGGAGTTCATGTGGATGAAACAGGCTGTCTTCTACCAGGCGTTGGAGTTTATGTCGGCGATAGGCTGAAGTTTGGCTGGGCGAGCGAAGTGAGTAAAGGGGGTGTGGGGGGGGTGCACAGGGGCCAAGTTCGGAGGGCTAACCCTGAGCCTGGTGGGGGAGGAGGTAACGAAAATGAGTGGTGTTTGGGGTGTTGTGATGCAAGTGATGTAATTGACGGCGAGTAGTGCATCATTAGCATCACGAGGGGCTCAGGAGGCAATGTAAACCGTCTTCTTCTACCAGGGGGTGGGAGTTTATGTTGAGGGTAGGAAGGAGGGGACAACGGCGCGTGAAAAGTGGTTGGAACTCCTAATCTTGGAGTTGCTTGGGGGGCGCCCCTTTTTGAAAGGTAAAGATGCCTGTCAACCACACGCAAAAGGGCCCCCCATGGGGTGTGAGTTCATGTGCTGATGCGGTCTGTTGGGGGCAGGAAAGAGAACAGAATGCAGTGGGAAAGCTTGGAATTGCTTGGGGGTGCCCTGTTTCAACGGTGCAAGGCCTAGTTGCCGGACTCAAAAGCGCACCCCATATGGGGTGGGAGTTCATGTGGATGAAACAGGTTGTCTTCTACCAGGGGTGGGAGTTTATGTCGACGATAGGAAAGAGAGTGGTTGGGCCCCCCACAGCTATGTTTGCTCACTGTTTGGGCAGCAGGCAAGCCCCTCAGTTCCTTAGGGGTGCCCTTTTTAAAACGGGCTTGAAGCAGGAGTAAAAAGGGCACCCCCCCAAACCTATGTATTTTGTTTTCTATTTGGTGGCTGCAATGTTGACTTCACCCCATACCAAAGGTACTCACTTGATCTTGCACGCCAAGTCTTTGAGTTCCAGTGCACTCTCAATTTCGCCCCCCATTGCCATATTGATGTCTTCTTATGGAGGCTGGTTTTCGTCCCCTCCCTTCTCAGGTGTATATATATATATGTATATCCACACACAGGGAATCAACAAGCTGCTTTGACGAGAGTACCGTGCATACATTTTGTATGCACCTAATTCACGAAACCGGGGGGTTTGTTTTGAATGAGTTTTGATGAACATGTTGCAAAACGGAGTGAGTCGGGAAATGCATGAACTTCAGAATAAACTATATAGTACAGAGAGACTCGACAGTGCTAGATAGCAAGTGCCTTCCACCATGCGTTGCCAGGCCTTGCTGGCAGCCCGCTCCAATGTCTCAAAAGAGGGTGCAATGCCCTCAAGAGGCAAAGAGGTGAGAGAGCAACAGGATTGGGCATCAGTAGACAACGAAAATTCTAAACTACCAAACAACTGGATAGTTGGCATCCGCAGAGCAGGGTGTTTCCGTTGCAGGCTGGATTTGTTTCTTCCGAAGGGTGGCACCACTAACACACCATGCAGGATGAGACATCTTCGTGGCTTGGAGTTAGAGAAGACCCTTTGAGGCTGGGGTGGTCGCAGATCGTTCTTCCAAAATACCAAGGTTTCTGGAACCCATTGAAATATTATACGCAGCGAAATGATACCAAAGCAAGTCAACACGTAGCTAGTCACTAACTACCGGACGCAGGAAAGCGCTCGCACTATTCATGCGGTTCCTAGATTTAGGGAAACTCATCTCAGACCTGCTCAAGGCCGCCTACAACTCCCATGTCCACAATCAGTGCTGTCTGAGAGCATTCTCAATCAACACCTGTTTTTCACAAGCAGCCTGTGACAGTATTGCTGTATGGAACAAAGTCCAGATCGTTTTGCGGGTTGTGAAGTACGGACTCTGTATCACAACAGGTTGAATACTCAAAAGGTCACCAGGAATAGGCTGCTGCTTGGGCGGGAGCTGAGCTAGCTGACTTGCAAGCTGACCTCCAAGAACACCTTTCATGCAACACCAAAACAAAAACTCGCACGGCATCAACCACCCCAATGTGGTCCTAGGACCTCGGGCAGGCACACCCAAAACCTTGGCCCAATTTGGAAGAGAAACTGGTGGTCAGAATCACACAACCTAGAGACTTCAAAACTCCACCGTTCAGTTGCCTGTTCTGTGGCGGTGGTGTTCCGATTATCCTGCGCTGCTTCCGCACTTCGAGGCTATGGATCCCTACTGGTACTATTGGCAGCACAGCAAGCACCGGCCTCTTCCGCATAGTTACTATCCTACCGCTACCAGCTATGGCCCAGCCAGCCACGCTGTTCGTACCACGTCCCGTGCGCATCCACATCAAGCCCACCCCTACAGCCCTCCTACTCCACATGCCACCACCACAGCCGCCACGCCAGCAGATTTCCCACCACCCCCTGTGGAGCCCGAAAGGTTGGACCAAGGTTAAAAATAGCACACATAAAACTAAAGCCCTACTGATTTTAGTTTTTCTATTTATATAGGCATCGCCAAGCAGCATCCATGAACTGTCAATTAGACCAACCAGTAGACCAAGTAGTTCCAAGAAAACACAAATTACGCATGCCTCAATAAATCTAGGATAATTTCTATTGTTGTTCTTCTTTAGGATCATTTGAATGTTGAAATGACATGGGTGCTATTTAAACTAAGGTCTTCAAAATGCTTTACCAGGCATTGGCCCCTTCTTAAAGATAGGTTCCAATGTTGTGTTTTCTATTATACAATTTGTGTTTGTTTTCTTGGGTTTGTCTATCCGCCTCTGTTGGGGTAGCCTGGCTGGAACACTGAAATTAAATGGGGTGCTATTTAACTTGAAAGAATAAGTGGCTCAGACACAAGAGGGGAGAGAGAGAGAGAGAGTAAGTGAGAGGGAGAGGGAGACAAAGAAACAGGGAAAGATATGAACTGATCAGTGACGTGAATCTGTATTTTTAATTTTGGGTGGGTAGCCTTGGGTGGGTAGCCAAGCTCCTTGCTGAGTTGGACATCCACACAAACCAGTGGGTTTGCTGGGAGCTGACGGCCTTTTCACACATGTACAGTATCCCCCGAGACGTAGGACTCCCCCCACTTCATAACACTTTGTGGCGCTCAGAGGTTGGAAACCCGTTTTACAACTTGTAGCGATTATTATATGTATACAAATGTACAACAAAGATTTATATAAAGCATGCATGCATTTCGTTTGAAATGCGTTTGCATTGAGCATTATTTAGTATTTTTCTTTTTATGGCATGACTGAATTGGTGGTTGGTGCGATACCTGAAGCTGCGCAGGCCCTTGAGCTGGCCATGCCTTTCGCTGAGTGTCGACTACGAGCCGTGGAATTCTGCAGAGGGTAGCCATGAAGAAGAACTCTTGCAGATGCTTGCCATGAAAAGATCGCACATGGCAATGCATTGCCAGAGTTGAAATTTCATGAGCACATGGCATGATGGTCGCCGTCCGTTC
>CAXIVM010001694.1:0-31571 GCA_964035705.1 Porites rus | reverse complement strand
CACCTGCGACATGTGACAAGTCACCTCTGACATGTGTCAAGTCACCTACGACATGTGTCAAGTCACCTGCGACATGTGTCAAATCTCCTCTGACATGTGTCAAGTCACCTCTGACATGTGTCAAGTCACCTGCGACATGTGTCAAGTCACCTCTGACATGTGTCAAGTCACCTGCGACATGTGTCAAGTCACCTCTGACATGTGTCAAGTCACCTGCGACATGTGTCAAGTCACCTGTGACATGTGTCAAATCACCTCTGACATGTGTCAAGTCACCTGTCACATGTGTCAAGTCACCTGCGACATGTGACATGTGTCAAGTCACCTGCGACATGTGTCAAATCACCTCTGACATGCGTCAAGTCACCTCTGACATGTGTCAAGTCACCTGTGACATGTGTCAAGTCACCTGTGACACGTGTCAAGTCACCTGTGACACGTGTCAAGTCACCTCTGACATGTGCGAAGTCACCTGCGACATGTGTCAAGTCACCTGTGACATGTGTCAAATCACCTCTGACATGTGTCAAGTCACCTCTGACATGTGTCAAGTCACCTGTGACATGTGTCAAGTCACCTGCGACATGTGTCAAGTCACCTGTGACATGTGTCAAGTCACCTGTGACACGTGTCAAGTCACCTGTGACATGTGTCAAGTCACATCTGACATGTGTCAAGTCACCTGCGACATGTGTCAAGTCTCCTGTGACATGTGTCAAGTCACCTGTGACATGTGTCAAGTCACCTGTGACATGTGTCAAGTCACCTCTGACATGTGTCAAGTCACCTGTGACATGTGTCAAGTCACCTGCGACATGTGTCAAGTCACCTGTGACATGTGTCAAGTCACCTGTGACACGTGTCAAGTCACCTGTGACATGTGTCAAGTCACATCTGACATGTGTCAAGTCACCTGCGACATGTGTCAAGTCTCCTGTGACATGTGTCAAGTCACCTGTGACATGTGTCAAGTCACCTGTGACATGTGTCAAGTCACCTCTGACATGTGTCAAGTCACCTGTGACATGTGTCAAGTCACCTGTGACACGTGTCAAGTCACCTGTGACATGTGTCAAGTCACCTCTGACATGTGTCAAGTCACCTCTGACATGTGTCAAGTCACCTGTGACATGTGTCAAGTCACCTCTGACATGTGTCAAGTCACCTGCGACATGTGTCAAGTCACCTGTGACATGTGTCAAATCACCTCTGACATGTGTCAAGTCACCTCTGACATGTGTCAAGTCACCTGCGACATGTGTCAAGTCACCTGTGACATGTGTCAAATCACCTCTGAAATGTGTCAAGTCACCTCTGACATGTGTCAAGTCACCTCTGACATGTGTCAAGTCACCTGCGACATGTGTCAAGTCACCTGTGACATGTGTCAAGTCACCTGTGACATGTGTCAAGTCACCTGTGACATGTGTCAAGTCACCTGTGACATGTGTCAAGTCACCTCTGACATGTGTCAAGTCACCTCTGACATGTGTCAAGTCACCTGCGACATGTGTCAAGTCACCTGCGACATGTGTCAAGTCACCTGTGACATGTGTCAAGTCACCTGTGACATGTGTCAAGTCACCTGTGACATGTGTCAAGTCACCTCTGACATGTGTCAAGTCACCTGCGACATGTGTCAAGTCACCTGTGACATGTGTCAAGTCACATGTAACATGTGTCAAGTCACCTGTGACATGTGTCAAGTTACCTGTGACATGTGTCAAGTCGTTGAGTCAGGGAACCCAGCACTTGATATTACACACGATTCGAAGGGCCCTGTTGGTTGATTCAACTTCCCATGAATGGCCTTTGAGCCTTTGGAGTCTCATATGGAAACATGTCCTCCGGTTTCGTATGAATTCGTCTTCGATCGGGGCCGGACTTTGGCCGAAAACCCGGGGACGCGGCAGGTTTTCGTTTGGTTCACCAGGCTCATCTTAGACTTCACAAGCCCACTTGGCTCACATTCAAGCTGAGCTGGTGGTCCACATTTTCCCCCCAGGATTCTGAGCTGTTGGAGCAGGTGGATGATGGACACATACCAATAAGTTGTTTGTTGGGAGTGACTCAGGCCGCAGCTTGGACACTTTCAAGGTCTTGGGTGCTCAGCAGGCTGAATCATGCTGAAGACACTATGGAAGGACACTTTTGCAACTGAGACATGCGCGAGGAATCCAAGCACGCAAAACAACTGTTGAAAGTTCATGACATGAACATCCATGTCATGTCTACGTGCCTCATCCACCAACGATGTGATAATTCTACGAAATATATTGCTTGAAAAATTAGGTCGACGGAACTGAAGAATACCCGCGTCATCCTGAACCGATGTCCCTTCAATGACATACAAAAGAACCATAAAGAACATTAAAGAATCTACCAGCACCCACAAGGGGTGGCTAATGGACACCCTTACATCATCTCTTTTCGGGGCTATCCATAAAGACACACCTTAAGCGTTGTCTTGGTATAGATCCGACCTTCGCCTCAAACGAATCCACGCTTCGCTCCACACCGAAGACCGCGGTCCCGCCGCCGAACGCGGGTTCCGGGGACGACGACCGCGGCCTCCGGAGGATCTGGCTCAGCTCCCTGGGGCCATCCGAGACGCTGGGCCCGCCGGACCTGTGTGCACCTCGCGGGTCGAGACGGCGCTGGGACGGAGGTTACATCGAAGCTGCAAAAACCCAGCGGCTTCCGAACCATACAGGAACGACCGGTATGGTTCTCAGGAACATAGAGGAACTTATGGTCTTACAGTTACAGTGTCATTTTGTTCAGTTCATGTCAGTTCTACCTTTGGACACTTACTGGTTGGCCGGAAAATGGCAAACTCGAGAAGCAAATGGCGGAAAAGGACTGGTCGGACTGCAGCTATGCACTGAGAATAGCATTGTTGGCTCAAATCAACCTCACACTTCTTCTCCTTCTCATTTGATGCTGGGGTGAGTGGAGTGCCAAAATTACCACATGTATATACTTATATATTATACGATTATATACAAAATCTGACCTCTTGTGGCTAGCATTGGCTAGCTGACTCTCATTGTCTCGGTCAGTCCTCAAAAAAAAGCCTTTTCCTCGACCAACTCACCGCACCGAGTAAGGGGATGCCTCAAGGGAGCATGTTTACTGGATGAAGGTGGTATTCCCCTACAAGTCCAGTCTGACCCAGTAAAAACCTGGTCTTTTACCTTCTTATGAACTGGTTTTGTGTGATCATCTCCAGTCAAATGGGGTCTTTCACTTGTAGGGTTCTGTTGTGTCTCTTTTCCATGGCACGCCAAAACATAGGGATGAAAGCAGCGGACCCTTCTGCGGACGCCGCAGAGTGGGTGGATGGTCCATGGCAGCTGCTGATCTTCGCCCTTCGCACGATGTTTTCAGTGCGATGTTTTCTCAGCTGCGCGCCGTCCATCGACGGATTCTATGCCGGTTCATCCCAAGTGGCCCGTGTAGGTGTGCTGGTCGTAGAAAAACCGCTCGGGACCATAACCTGCAGCCAGTGTCCCGGTGCCACCGGTGACTGTGATTCCAAGACCGTTCAACAAATATGAGTCACCGACTTAGTCTTGTAGTCAACTACGCTTCTTTGGCAAAGGCTTGTTAAATGAATGGAATCCTCCTAGTGTTGGACGACCTGATGACCACCCACCCGGCTTACCCGACTTGGAGCGGACTGGGGAGGCGGCTGAAGGCTTCTTTCAACGCCGGCAGGGGACGGTGCGGGGGGACGGTCTGGAGTCCAGGTGAGTGGGATTGTGACAGGGGTTCCTGCGCGGTTGGCGGGTTCGGCACGACCAGCCCACCAGGTTTGGCACTGATCGCCACGGCGTCCCACTGACAGGGAGCACGGAACCATCAAAGAGCAAGCAACTGAAAAAGGGAATCTGAGGCTGGGACATTTATACATAGGTCCGAGGCTGGGTAGATACATGATGAACATTGATGAACCTCGACGAGGTGCAAGTAAAACCAAACATACAACAGGCCCAAGGGGTCCAAGGCACAACTTTGCCCCATGGTAAAGTATAGTTATGGTATGCATGTTACGGTAATTATATGATTCCTGCCGCCTCACCTCACAAACCATGGCCGGTTCATTTCTTTTGGCCAAAACCACCTGGCACAAACCATGCAGGTTAGCCTACCTAAGACCTTCCAGGTGGGGTTTGGATCAAGCGAGAGGCTTAGCCGGTGTCCAGCCTGGTGGGGAGGCCGAACGGAGGGACGTCCCAGCACCGCTGCTTCTCGCCCAGGCACGCGGGGATCGGTCGCCTCCTTCGCCCACCGTCTGCCGTCGTGCACCTGGGAGGTGGGATGCAGAGCCAGGAGGAGCGGCTGAGGTCATCTGCCGCAAACAGATCGAAAGTGCCTGCCAGCAGTCACAAAGGGGTGCTTAATGGAGGTTTAGGGTGCCCATTATCCACTCACTTAGGGACTAAACACCACCCCTTTGTGACTCCTGGTGGAGAACTGTAGTTCTGGCTCCCTGTAAAAGTTGGGGAACACCAATGACCTCCAGCTCCGCATCGCTCCGTCCGTCTGCAGCTAGAAGAAGACTTGTTGGATGTTTTTGGGGTGCGGAAGGTTGAACATCACCAGCAGGTCACAAAGGAGGGTGTCACTAGCTGAGTCACCCAGGAGTCACAAAGGGGTGGTGTTTAGTCCCTAAGTGAGTGGATAATGGATGATAATGGGCACCCTAAACCTCCATGGATAGCACCCCTTTGTGACTGCTGGACTATAGTCACTAGTCGCCGCAGAAAGCCACCTTTGCCGGCCACCTGTTGGCGGCCACAGCATGTCACAGTTTTGCGGGACTGAAGCTGTTGAAGCTGCTCCGGGCTCTGGTCTCCTCCACATGACGGAGCATTCGGCCAACATCCTTTCGGCCGGTCCACCGGTTTTCTAGGCCAGGTGACCCTGAAGGGTGTAGGTAAACAAATGGACATTCACAATAGGCACAATCCCCAAGGGTATAGAAACCTTCAGAGTATATGTGAACGCTATGCAAAGACTTTCAGAGTATACAAATGGCAAAATCCCCAAGTTCGGCGGTGTAGATGGACCCCTATATAAAAAGACAGCTTGGGGTGCCAGTGCCATTTCTCACCTCTGATGGCCCACTGTACGTTTGGTGCCCCGAAACCACTGCTGTCATCTGGAGCTCCCAACTGCTCGTGGAGGACGCTCGGCTCCGAAAAGACACGAAGGACGTGGCACGACCTGGTGCGCAGCCACGCGCCGGCGGCTGCTCTTCCGGAGTGGGGCCGGGAGTTGTACCAGGGTGCCCTGTTTGGGGCTGGAGTGTCTGCTAAGAGTGCGACAAGTGGTTGAGGGGTGTCGAGGTAGTATAACTACCACCGGTCGAGGGCCCTGGTAGGGGGGCAACTTCCACAAATTGCGCATACGGGAACATCAAAGGTGTAAACTGTAGCAAGGTGACCAACAGCTATGTCCGGACCGGTGAAAGCTTCTGGTCAAAGGATTGCTTTGATGACTTGGAGCCGTCTTTTGGTAGATTGGACAAAGTATACCGTGAAAGCAATAAACTAAGAATCTCCCAGTAAGTGAGAGGTCGCAAGGCCGCCATCTCGCAGGGGGTTCCAGGGGTAAACGACACAATTAGAGTACAAAGGCAGGTCGGTAGGGTTGATCATGATATTACAATACATCTTATATGGTCTATTAGCTTCATCCCAGCACGTCGCTATAGACAAATATGTTTCCATGCCAAACCACGCAAATGGGGAGGTTTGGTCGACATTTCATGTCCATGACTTAATTGCTGTCAAGCACCTGTATGGAGATCATGTCTTGACCTGCATTTGCCACTACCGTGCTACAGCTACACACTCCTCCCAAGATCTAATAAAAACACACATGGGCCATTCAATCAAGTGGGGAGGTCTCCCAGGCAACGATCTTTTGAAAGAAGGAAAATCGATCAGTTATATATGCCTTAGGGATACAAGTACCTCCTGGCACCTACTGTACATAACAGTGCCACCAATCACCGTACCTGAGGTTTGGTACGACTGGATCCCTAGGGATGAGTCATGATTAGCCCATCCCAGTGATCCTCGTTCCGTGCAGCTTCTGCCCAACTGGGACGCCCCGACTGCGCGCGGAGGTGGGTGAGGTATACGAGGCCGGGGAAGTCCCGTGGTTCGCGTCGCGGACGATCTGCTGCACCGTGTCCTGTGCTCGGTGGGCGAACATGCGGACGGTGGAAGAGGGGATTTCCGGAAGTGATGGATAAAGGCAGCAAGGTGGTCAAAAGGCAGCGCAAGCCCCATCCTTTTAGATGCAAGCATGCTGATCAACTCAAGTGAAGCTTAAACATGTTCAAGTGCCACAAAGGCACAACAGCTCATGTCATTCCCCGAAACGGCTCCTTCTCCACCACGCTTGGTGGCCCATTACGATGCACACCCGTGTAACCTGCAGGCGCTTGGATGGAAAAGCTCGAGGAGGAGTAAAGTCCACACAGCTTAGCAGACCTTCTCTCACGTTACAGGGCTAGGGCTATTTATATATTTATATTTGACCGACATGGCCAGAGTTGATTCAGGGGGTTTCAAAACGCACTCAAAGACCTCCACCAAGGGTCCAGCCCACATGTTGAGCAAAAGGCCCTGAGTCAATGTATCCCCACAACTCGAAACCATATCCTCAGGTTCGGTGCTTGGGCCGCACCCACCCCTGTCCCATCTTCGAAACGGAGGCAGGCCAGGAGCCCTAGGGTATACAACTCTTCCAGCAAACAATAAGCTACTAGTAACAAGTGCATCGCTACTAGTAACAAGTGCCTTACTAGTAGTAACAAGAAGCTAGCAGTAACAATGTTCAATCCATGGATGGACTGGGGGAGACCAAAGCTTTCGACTTCAGATCCACCCAGGCACTGCGCCGTTCGTAGAAGAAGCGCTCTGGACCATACCTCCCCCCGCGCACGGAAAAGAACGGTCGAAAGAAGCCCCCCAAACGGGAAGGGTGTGAAAGCAGGGGTGAGTTCTGCATAACTGCATAACCTTGAAATAGATTGAAGAAGTAAGCAAATTGTACCATTCCTGAAAGATCTACAATCTAATTACCGTAAACAGTCCAGCGGCTGGTGACAGGAAAGAATGTGAGCATAGACCTTGGGAGAACAATTCTTTCGGTAATATCAATAATGATGTTCCTATCTCCAATAGTTGAACAGTTGAACGGCACGGTGTTAGGCATGAATCGAGAGGAGTCCAGCAAGAAATCCAACATGCAGTCCACAAACAGCGACACAAATGGGCGTGCAGGAATGCAAAGGACGCCCTTGAATTCTGAACCAAGTTTGATACATCATCATCTTCATATCGCAGGAGTTGATGAGATGTTCACAACCCAAATATATCAGGACTCTTGAACTAGTGGACCACCGCTGAGTCTCGGGCCGTTGCGAAGGGACTTCTGCAATTGGCCGTGGGATGAAGTGCTCCGGGGAACTCTGGTTGACCACGGAAAATGAACAGAATAGACTACCAGACATGGCGAACCTACAAGGGTCTCTGGGGCTCTGGATTCTGACCCACCCACCCCAAGCAGGACGTACGGGCACCTATGTCTCTCCTTGGGAGAGATCTCGCCATCGGCCCCATAGCCTGCGTGGAGCTGTCAGAGCTCCCTCATTCCACGGCGTAAGCACCCAACTGTTCATGAATGAAACCTCATCGGCGAACTCACTTGACATGATAGCCCATGCAACATACCCACTAAGCTTCAGAACTACTCATATTGAAAAGCACCTTAGGGACCTTGGATTCCACCTTGGATTCCAATTCACAGCCGAAAAACAAACTTAAGCCTTTGGCAAGTCGGTATCGGTGCTGCGTCGTGAGTCGTTTGCCAAGGATTTATTCACTTCTCTTTAAGCACTATCGGCGGCCTCTTACATATTTAGCATTACAATCATTTTATGTCGGTTGCTCATATGGAACCGTTTCAACACATTTCAATACATGACTTGGCTACAATCTGTTGCAGGTGTTGCTTTTTTACTGTGATCTACCAAGGAAACAAGTACAGTACAGCCAAGAAAAAAAAACACAAACACACACACACACAATCCTCAATCCCAACGTTGCACGTTCACCTGGCAAAACAAAGTACGCAAAACACCCGGGAGGTGTGTGGACCATAGTACGTACTTTGCGCGTCGACATGTTCTCTCGCATGGCAAAGATCAAAGAAAACATGCAAATCAAAATCCGCAAACAAACAAATCACTGAAGCTGTTTTCTCAGTGCCTTTCGGGCGGCTCCGCCTTTCAATATTTCTTCTTTTTCCTTCAAAAATGCCAGCTGCTAGCCGGGGTTCACAAACTCTTGAACAGGTCAAGAATGACCCAGCGAGGTTTGACTGTTCATCATCCAGTTTTGAAAGGGTTTGAAGATGAAAGTCCAGAATCCATCGCTCCAGTCCCAAAATGTACCAATATTCATCCTCTGGACGTGGCTGGACCAATCACTTCACATTTGTTCAAAGTGGGTTCTTCCACATGACCTTGAAATTAAGCCTGTTTGAGGTCACAAACAGTTCTGACTCCCGAGCCGCTTCCCTTTTCAAAGTCAAGGTGAACCAAACGAACTCCACCGGCTGCTTGAGTATCTTGAGTGGGGTCCCAATCCCCCAAAGTGTGGTTTTGCAGGTGATCCATGTACTTCATATGTACTTCCTGCATAGCAGGTCAGGGACCCTGGAAACAGGCCGAAGCAGTGCTTCCAGGGACATTTTGGCGAATCAAACTTCAATGGCGCCTTGTCGACATGGCTGAACACATTGAGAAATGGATGCGCATGGCTGACCGCACAGTTGAGTCAAAGATCTATGCCTTGTAAAGGTGTTCGGGCCATCTATTTCTGCATCATTTCGAGCGTACACTCCTGCCCAACTGACGCCTTGTCTCTTGGCGGAGGCAGCCCTGATCGGCGGTGAAAGGAGCTGCCAAAGGTCATCAAAGAATTTCTGGGACTGGAAGATCTTTGCCCAAATTCATGAGTCCTCACATGTTACCTTTTCCCACGGGAGCTATTTTCTTCCAGGACTTCAACATCGATCACCGGGCACTTTGCCTTGGCATGGTTTTCACATCTCGGTACATGTATGAGCGCTGCGAGTCCTAACCCCAAACACTCCATGGGACTGCCATATATGCCGATCAGTTGGGGTGGTGCCAGGGGGGTCAATGGGGCGGCAGTCCTATGGCAGTCCCATGGGTCGTGTCTGGAGCAGGGTGCTGCACGGGCCCGGTTCCAATGAGGTTTCCAGGTGCGCAGTTCAAACCACAGCGGAAGAACCATTCAATCTTGTGGGGGGTGAGGCTCCTCACCTGAGGTGGTCGGGAGATCACACATCCGTATGTGTTGCCGGGGCTGGGCAGTGTCCAACCGTCAGAACTTGCGGGTTCTTTTTCTCGTCCCGGACATTCCCGGACCATTGTGACAAGAACAAAAGCAATGAGCAAGAACATGTCACTGCTGGGCATAGTTCCAAGGTATGTTGAGTCTTGGATTCCGAATCGTTGAGTTTGATAGGGGTATGGTCTGGTCTGGTCTGGATAGAGCAAGAAACCTGGTAGGTCTGGCAGGGAAAACCGGTAGCCCAAAGGTTTGCCTCCTTTTTGGGGGGAGTAACGGTGCTTGATTAGCCACAAGGTCGACATATACCAGGAGCATTGGAAGCAAGGGTGCTAATTGGTGGTGCTGCCGAACTAGGTCCGAACAGGGTCCAAAACACCCTGGTAGGACTGGTTCTCACTCAGCGCATTCCCATCCACGCCTCGCTTGGAGCGATGTGCGTGGACTGACGCTTTCCACCTGGATTCGGATTCGGGTCATGAAATCCCATCCTGTTCTTATCTAAACACCAGCCTCTTCAGTTCGTGACCCCTTAGGAGTCTCTAAGTGAACCTTTACGGGCCTGACCTCATCCTAGGATATCTAAAGGTCACTTGGAAGAACCGGGTACACATATTATGGACAAGGATGGACAAGGCCATTGCAATTGATTCAAGCTTTTCACGACTTGGATACATGTAGCCGACCGGTGCGCGGTACATTTGCTCATAGTGGATCATAGTCGACCGACCAAACGGATCCGACGACAGACCGAACGAATCAGTTGACCAACGTGGCTCTAGCATGGACAATCTAGCTGTCATAGACCATGCATGACCCTTTGCTTCAACAAACCAAGACCCCACCGAGCATACAAAAGATCAAAGAACCTTCACCCAGCTATGTCGGTGTTCGATTCGTGCTTTTGGGGGAACAATCCGAACAATCCCACGAAGTCTCTTAAAAAACTCGCAAAAGCTGTTGAGTCTGACGCATCTCATGTCTTGTCTCGGACGCACCCGATCGGACGAGGTCCTAGGCAGAAACCAAACGGTCTGATGACATCTGATGACAGCGTTGATGTCCCTCCGATGGCGCACGTTGGGCACAGAACCAGGTATTGCTTGCTCAGGTTGTACCTGCCATACACCCGGGTCGCTCGAGCAGCAGTGGCGATTGGGCCGTTTGACGCCGTTTGGAGGTTTCAACTCGATGCTTAGCAGTGGAGTATAGTATATACATGCTTTAAACACCAATTTGGCAGAACCTCGAGATGGAGACAAAACTGGAAGTGTAGGACCCTGTTTTTCGTGCTCAAATCATCCAAGTGGAACAAGGGCCCAAGAAAACCAAGAAGACCATGTCCCTCGACGCCTGGTTGGTCTTTGTTGCATTTGCTTCCGGTGTGCGCTGCCATCTCACCAGGCAACATGGTGCGGAGACGACTTGTTCTCCGCTGCCAATGGTCGAAGTGTGTGTTTTCCCCATAGCAGCTACAGAACCCATGCTTGACTTCAAAATGGGGATGGCACAATACAGTCAGAATGATCAATGATGCATGTTTCATGGACATTTCTGAATATGACTTATAAAGTATATATGCAGCAAATGACACTCACTTTCCATCCGCAAAATCATCGAGTCTCTTCACCATCTCAGCCCAAAAATACAAAAGCATCGTTGCTCAGATTCGATTCTCTTCTCCTCTAACCTATAGTCTATAGTCTATAGTCGATTGTGATGATTGAAAGTATACTTACATGGGCACAAGTTACCCCAAGGTTCGGTGATTTTTATGGACCCCCATCTGTCTAAGTCCTCTTGGGGTGCCAGTGCCATCTACTCTGAACCATTCTGAAACTGTACTCCGGCCACTGTACTCCGGTCTCCCAGCATCGCCTCTCCACTGACTCGGGACAAGGTGCCAGCCAAGCGGCCTTCAAGCTGCCCCGGGGCTGTGGGGCTCCTGATGGTTCCTGGTTCATGTGACCTTTGGGCGATTCCAGGTTGAGGTCACTTCAGCCTATCCTTTGGGTCACTGATGAAACCTCAAAAGAAAGTCACGTTCACTCGCTTTGAAGAAGCTGTGTTTGTTCAATGTGTTGTTGTTGTTGTTGTTGTTGTTGTTGTTGTTGTTGTTGTTGTTGTTGTTGTTGTTGTTGTTGTTGTTGTTGTTGTTGTTGTTGTTGTTGTTGTTGTTGTTGTTGTTGTTGTTGTTGTTGTTTCGTTACTTCTAGATCTTTTGGGACTGCGTCTTGAAACTGACATGGTCTAGATATGTCCAGACAATGTTATGAAAGAAACAACAGGTGATCAACTATAGGAATCCTAGTGATTCAGAATCTCAAGATCTGACTGATCTGACTCTGGTTTTCCATGGCCTCCTTCCTTCAACAAATGGATGAGGAAAAAGAACACAACATCTCCATCATCCAACAGTTCCATGTCGGACATGCTGAACGAACGAAGAGGGGGTGCCCGGGGTGCAGATTCTGCCCAGCATGGGTGCAGAGTCTGCTCACATGGAGAGGTCCCAAAAGCCCACCACGACTAGGATCACTCGATGGAACTCCTGGATCAAAAGACACCGAAACTCCGCCCTGGATGATGGTGCCTTCGTTATGGTTCGTTGGATGAAGCCCACCACAACTCCAAAGGCACCTCTGAAACCAAACGCACCTTCATCCAACGAACCTGCAAACAAAGCTCGCTCGCGCGCTAAGCGCGTCCAAGACAGGCGGCGCGTCCGTGCGCCGCACCTGACTTGGTCGAAGAAGTGCCGCCGCTGCCACCCTCCAGCGTCTCGTAGAAGTGTCGCTGGGCATCCCGCAGCTTTTCGCCTCAACCCACAGAGCTGCTGCGGTCAAGTCCCGTCGCTTAAAAAGAAAGAAGCGTTTCACCGGACGAGCTCGTCACGAGCAGGAGAGGGGTGAAACATGGTAAACGAATGGACTTTCGAGAGCCTCTGAAACGATCGACCGTGGCCTTTCTTTCAAGCCAGGATCTCCGAAATGGAGGTTGGGAAGGGCCCTAACAGGTTTCAATTGGTAACCTGTTGGAAGTGCTGGTATGTGTGGTTTTTGGAGCGTGGGGATTCTGATGGTTTTGGAGCGTGGGGCAGAACAACAAGCGGTCGGGAAACAAATGGATCTCTGACCATCTGCCAATAATGCAATGGATGATGGATCTGCATGCACCTCTTTTCAACCACGAAACCTTGGACGCACTTTTCTCCGACCATCTCAAAATGGGTAGGATGAGATTTTGTGAACCTCGTCGGTCACCCAAAGAGATGGTCAAGTTACCTGAGAATCTCTTGGGATCATGTCAATCCCAAACGCCAAAGACCAACTGGTAAAAGAAACCGCCCAAGATTGTATTGAAAGCCCTTCGGTGGGGAGGGTCTCACTATTTCTCGTCAAACCTATTCTTGGGTTTGCTTGAAGTTGCAGGTGTTCCGCCTGTCATGCCCTCTTCCCTACCATCCCAAAACCACATCCTGGGCTCAGCTTTCCCTAGTATGATCGCTACTGTTTGCCTCGAAAACGCACCCCACGAGATCCCACGATGGTCCTGCCCCCTATGATCGATCGCGATGTTGGGCCGCCCGGCCATAGAAGACAGCATCCAAAGTCACACCTGGAACGGGCCAAAGATGCTACCCCAGCCCGGCCCTGTCGCCTGCTCATCCCTTCGAATCCATTCCGCCAGCTCATCGGATCGAACACATTCCAGTTCAGAACAGGAGCTGCAGGGCCCTCCGGTTTGGGGGTGGTGAAGTGGACATCCCGAAAAACCTCTAAGGAGCTCTAATTTAGGACACTCCCTATATACAGTAGTATTAATAGGGGGCCTTGGGAGACGATCCCCCGAACCATCCCGACCCCCTTGACCGGTGCACCGTGCTTTTGCTTCGGCGTCAGCGGCCAGGAGGGTGACTTGGGTGGCAGCCGAGGGCAAGGTCATTGAATACACGGGCGGTTGAGTCTATCTGATGCCGTTTTGTTCCTAGGGCTCCTGGCCCACCTCCTTTTCGAAGGTGGTTGGGGTGGGTGCCAGGGGGGTCTAACATGGTCTATAACCACGTTCTGAGGATATGGTTGGAGCCCTGGGGTGTATATGTGGTACGCTACGAATTGACACAAATACAGTACCCTGGCCGTTGCTCTGGAGTAAGGAGTTGTCACGACAAGGTGGTTCGACGCGTTTGTTCAGCAGTCCACAAGGTTGAAGTTCAAGATCCCATCAATGCAAATGCCGGCAAAGGCCAACAATATATTGTGTATTAGTATATGTATATCCATTATCTTCCCAAATCTGCATGATCTGCCCTTAGGAGCCCTTAGGTCATTCACATCATACCAACTCACATCCGATGTGAGTATAGGCTCTGCCTGCCAAAGCATTGAAAAAGACACTTCGCCGATCCCGGACTTTTGGCCGATGCAGTAGTTTGCCATGGTGTTTCGTGGTGGATCTGTTCAAGTCCCCATCTCATGGGGAAGGGCACACGATTCCCAGGGGAAGTCTCAGCAGCTATTTTCCTTGGAAGTACAGGCTCCAATGAACGAACATCATCTCCCAACGACAAGTATACGAGGTAGTTCGGACCTGCGTGAAGGTATTGGTGGATCAATTCCGATTCGTCGGGCCTCGAAAGACAAGAAAACATTGGACACATCCCAAATTCTGCAGTGACAGGGCTGAAGCAAACAGCTTCATTCACCCCCAAACGCCTTGTCTTGGGTACCTCATTGCGCTACTCAAGGTCATGCCAGACTCGGGTCCTGATTCGGCTCGCCTGCAGACATTCCGCACTGCTCGCGCCACGCCCGTGCGCGGTGGGATTTTCTTTGGGTCCCGTGATGGCGAAGCCCTTGCTCTTGAGCCGCAGCGAAAAAGAAGGGCCGCGCCGAATCCGGCAGCTCAACACCCATGAACCGAAGGTGTTTGGATGCACAGGGCGAGAAGGGGGGGGCAGGCGGAGGCCATCGTTTCAAACAGCAACTCCAAGTGGAAATACTATGCCCTCCGACTATGCCTCAGACTAACGACTAACGACTAACTCTAGGCCATAGTCTGAGACTAACTGAGGAATATATGCCTCAGACTATGCCTCAGACTATGTCTATATACATCGTTCCGAGGGGGACACAGATCTGTCTACTGGCCATTTGGCGTGCCCGTGACCTGAGACTTGACCTGACAGCTTTCTGTGAAACACCAACACGACTTCGGCTAAGGCTGGCATCAAATTCCACATGCTCTAGACCACTTTGATGAAGCACCTTCAAGGTCTGACAATATCAACATGTTCCCAACATGTTGTTATACATGTTAGCAATACACGGCAACTATGTTCCTTCAAACATGATGATTCTGTACTGCATTCCAGGGAGCTTAAGATCCTGAACCAAACACGCGACACAAAAAGAAAGACACAAAAGGCATCTTTCCCGGCTACGCTCCAACTCGCTGGCCCCACTGGAAAGACCATGAAATGCTCTATGAACAGGTGGTGAACTCCCAAGTGATATATATATATATGTTGGAGTGCAGCTTTCCCCGACAAACAGGCCTTTGAGCTAATTCTTCCCGGAGCACCGCGCACTTCTGAGCCTGCCGACGAACACGAGGCAGGGAACCAACGAACCCGACGATCCAACATCGGATGCTGCAGCTTGATTATATAATATTATATATTACTAGAGGTAGATGAATTCTCTACAGTTGGTCACAATCAGGGCCCCACCAAAAAAAGAACGGTGGCTTCGAGCCGCAACTCGGCGCCCTCCAGTGCGACACGAGACTCCACTCTCAAGTCCACCCTTTGACAAACCCCTGGGCTTCGCACTCTCAAAAAGCATTTACCTCGGCAGATCATGACATCGCCTCGGCTTGCACCTCTTCGGTCAAGCGCGTGCCTTCAGCGCCTGGCGAGAAGCGAACTGGAGCTGCCGGAGATACTCCAACTCTCAAAGCCATAGCGCGAACCATCCATCTGTGCAGGGTGTCCGAATCTGTGAAGGATGCTGCTACCTGATAGGATTGTTCTACTGCCTCTGCAAAAGCGAAAGGACCACGAGTCATATACCCTCTATGATTCCCCAAAGCATCTGGTATGTGCCAGGTTCATCCAAGTGACCGAACTTGATATCCCTGGATGAGGTGATGAGGTCACTTAGGCCTCATAAATAAGGTCACTTAGACACACCAGTTCGAGGTCACGAACTGAAGAGGCTGGTGGGCTGGGTCTCCAAATGTCACCACTGGGAGTCGAGCCCAACTCCCAGGGTCCAACTTGATGGCATAGCACCTTCCTTACGGGGTCACCAATGGCCAATGGCAGCCCCCACACTACCTGTGGATCTCCACTGAACTGAAAAAAACACCTCTTTGAAAGTCCAGGTATCAATATACACTGTATAAGCGCAGCTATAATATGCCACAATATCTGCAATCTTGTGTTACTGCAGCTGATGCATGGCTACCTGGCTGTTCTTCAAGGAATGCATAGGCGAACGAGTGTAGATAATCTAAGATTTCCTTCCAGCAAAAACTACCCCTCAGGGACCAATCCAAGCAGCCGGTCCTTTCATGTCCTTTGGCCGCGATCCTATGTACAATTCTTTGGACCAGCTGTCATGCCTAGCTTGGCCAGGCTGCCCCATGTCCAGGTGTGCAGTTGGCCACACGTGGACCGCTGAAGAAACGACCGGAAGTGTGACCCTCAGCAAGCTCCTTCTGATCCTTCTGGCGTAACGTCACCCTGGCGTAACGAGCAGCAATCACCCAACATTCAGCACCAACCGAACGGGTGCATGTGTTTTTTGGGTCATGTGATCCATACCAGCACCCTCCAACAGGCTGTTTTGAGACCCGGCCACAAGTGGTTTTCTGGACACCGCCGGACTTGTCACAAGGAATCACCTGCTGGTGCTTGTGGATTGAGTGGCCACTGCACACCGTGCACGATGGCACGCCCTCGAGATCCGTGGCAAAACGCGTGATTTCGCCGTCAGTCCACGCCTGGCAGTTCTGCAGCTTGACCATGCTAGCACGAAACCTCTCCTAACATCTCCTAACATGCCCCCGCATTCTGACAGTGTTCTGTTCCCACACTGTCAGGTGTTGTGTCCCAAATGCGTCATACAGTCATACCTTTGCTTTACACCGGATCGGGACACGAACCGAACTCACGAACCGAACCGGCCGAACCGAACGGCGTCGAAGCAGCGGCCGGACCTGGTCGGAGCCTCCTGCTGACCCAAGGGATGTGGAGGTGCCATGTTTTTCACAGGGCCACCAGTGATGTGTTGACCATGATGGTTGCAGCATTCATCACTGAGACGAGCCTAAATGTGATGCTCAACAAACAAATGTGTTTAAAGTCGTTACATCTCTTTACCCTAGGCTTCCTGGCCCACCATTGATAGGCTGAATCCCGAATCAACTAAGGATTTTACACTAATACAGGTCGTTCCCATTGCCGAACGGAAGTCGAACGGAAGTCTAGGGTTTACACCAAAAAAGAAGGTGATGGATCGAGGGCCCCGAGCAGTGGACCTTCCGCGGGTTGCTTGAGGACACACGGTGGCCCTGTGTCCGAGACTACGAAAATACAGACAAATGTGGCCTAAGGGCCTAGTTCCCAGAGCCAGTTCTCAGTGACGAACGAAACCATCACCTAATATTGATTTCCTTTTAAGTAATATTGATTTCCTTCTTTAATATTGATTTCCTTTTAAGTAATATTGATTTGATTTCCTTTTAACTAATATTGATTTCCTTTCAACCCGGGGTGGATTTTTTGTTTCAATTGTTAGTCAGGAGTCTCAATTGTTAGAGCGGGGGGTATTACTAATCAAGAGTCAACATTAGAAGCGATGGCCTCCAACCTACATACAAGTACTAGCGATGAGACCCATTTTGGTTCTTCCGTCCAATGGTCGATGCCGGCGTGCCCATGGCCTGCAGCTCCCACTGGCCGTCCACGGCTAGTGCCCCGAGCGCCCTTGCCACCAGCCTGGCAGGAAGGAAGCTTTCGAAAGTTCGCAGTGGGAGCATTGTCTATATAGATATATAGATCGTATATGATTGTATCAGCCGGCCTTATCTCCTGATATCTCTTACAACCATTAAAGAGTGGTCTTTCAATGTCTTTCATTGAAGGCACTAGTTGTATTGACTTCTGAAGGCACTGGAGGGAGCTGAAATCCAGGAAATAAATACCTTGCAAAAACGACTTTAAGCATACAATTGCTGTGATACACTTCACTAGACTCACACATGTGTCGAATCTTGAACAGGCTGTGCGGACTGTAGAAGGAGATGAGAGACAGTTTCCATCAACAAAGGTCTAAAAGCGCTGGTCGCAAAAACCGGCGTGTTGAGAGGTTTGCCAACAGGTTGCCAGACGGAAGCGTTTGCGTTTGCGTTTGCGTCGCACCAAAGCCCAAGCACCTTTCACTGGTTTGTTGCAACAAACCTGAGAATGCCCATCTGATCCCCCTGCTCGGGGTAAAAGTTGCTTGAATGTTCCATCGCCTTCTCATGGTTCGAAACCTTAAAACAAACAAAAAGACATCGAAACTGGAGCCGGTTGGAGCTGCCACGCTTCCCCGTGGCAACCTCCCCGGTCTCAGGTCGGTTCATCCAGCGAACGCCCCAGTCTCGCCTTTCCCTTCGAAGCCCGCGGAGCGGCCCGCGGAGCGCCTATCGCGGTGAACGTGGAATTGGACAGTCCATGATCCAGAAATCCCTACACAGTTGTTCCAATACCCAGACCATCCATGTATAGAAAAGCTTTATATATACATTCCGGCCGGGGTAAATGTAATTATTTCATGCATTGGATGGTCTGGGATAGGTGGACAATGGTGGACCGTGGTGAATTTCGATCTTCGATCTCGAAGAGCCGGGAGCAAGATGAGCAAGTCTGGGCCCAGTGAGATCCATCTTTGAGCACACAAAGCCCTCTACAAGAAGAGACGGATGCTTCACCACAAGAAACGTTGTAGGATTTATGATTGATGTTTTCTTTTAGATATACAGCTAGGTATCCATGCCAGGGGGCCTTGCTCCCCGGCCGAAATGATCATAAGTCATTCAAATCCTGGTTCTTGAAAGTGACCTTTTGACAATATCATACCAGCACCTTCAAAGGGGTCACCAATGGAAGCCCCCACACTACTAAACACCCCTTGAAGGTCCAGGTAATCATATCCGTATTTTGAGGTCACCAAATGGCCTGCAAGAGTGAAACTGGACTCCAAGAGTGTTTCACTGGACCATATGTCCCGCACTCGACTTGGCATGGCATGTCATGACTTGCTGCCTCCAGGGTCGTTCAAAAGGTAGAACCAACTCCCAACCCTCGCTGCACGTCTTGTCCAAATGAGGCACTGGCTGTAATTCACAGTGCCGGCACCCTCCAGGTCTTCCAGTCTGCCAGAATGCCACGCGCTCGAATCCTAAACCGCCCTGCCCCAAACATTCCTGGACACTTGCTTTTTGTGAATTCAACATAATTCAACCTCCTCCTACAGGACACTTCCTTCCTTCATCCCTGCCAGCCATCCCCCCAAACCTTCCAACCGATCTCTCGCTCTTGTGAAGGTCTCCACGACGTCGTCTCTCGGATTTTTCGGCCATGACGTGCCTCTCGTGCCTCTCGCGGTCGCGCGAGCATCTCTGGGGATCCCCGCTCGATGGGTTGGACCACTTGGGCTTGGAACGTTCCAGAGCTTCGAAGGACTTTTGGATCTCCTCTTGTTGTCGGTCCATCTCCTGACGAGCTGGACCCATTTTTTCAGCGACGTTGGGTCGAACTACTTAGTAGAAAATGGGTGACCCGAGGAAAACATGACACTTGTACACATCTTCTGCGGTACTTTGAGACTGCGGGCGCTGTAAGCATCAGCAGATGAGCCTCATCATATGAGCCTCATCATGGTTTCACATGCATTCCACAGTTTCACTGCCTTATTTTCCAAACATGGAAGGATCATTTGTTTCATTCAGTTGACCCAGGACCTCCAGTTCGTGACACTCAAGCCCTTTGTAGTGTGGACTGTCTAAGTGACATAGACATCGAGATTGGATGAGTGACCTCCCTGGGGCTCCACATCCGGTTCGGTAGTTGGAGGCTCCTTCTTGGGGGTTGTTTTGGAGTCTCAAGGCCCTGAAGCTACGGCCATCCTCGCTTTCCTTTCATCACGCAGGAAGGAAGAGAGGTTGGCAGACTGTTTTGGGAAGCCCTTAGGGGGTGTTTGTCTGAACAACATTGGGGCTAGTTTTAGCCTAGGATGGTTCTCATCTGTTCATGTCTCAAATTGTGGGGGGTCACACGTAGTCATGTTGTGGCAGGAGGTTGTTTTTCTTGTTGTTGGTCAGCAGCTTGACGCCCAGCACGGTGGTCCTCGTACACCGGCAAATATTCCAAGTGATTTTCCAACCTCAATGACTCAGCCGTGAGGCTTGGTTCCCCTGTCCACTGCACCACACGCGAACGCCTGGCATGAGGGCATTCAACAAATTCTACCCAGAAGTGACACTTGTTACTGATCCCGAAAAATCGATGTCTACAATGTACACATTCTGAAGCTCTTGAAGGGTTTCGGTGCGAAATGTTTGGTCTTGCCAGTGTTTTTGGGGAGCACTCGTTGCCAGTGACGCTGACGCCTCCATGCACCACAGGTCCCCCGAACCCACCAGTTGGAAGCACTGCTTCTTCCGATTGGCCGTGCGGGTCCACCTTTGGTGCAGGGACCCGGATCCTCAAGGAACCGCCATCGGTGGCTGGCTGGCTGGCGTCTGGAACATTTAGGGCCTAGGGTAGAACACCTGGCGTATGTTCACCATTGCTCACCTCTCCCAAGAGAATCTGATGTTTTACACATCACGATCAGAGCTGAGAAGTCCAACGGATCACCCGTCCCCCCAAAAGAGTCGCGAATCCGCCATCTCTTGGCATCTCAGCACCTCTCAGCACCAAAGCCAGGCTGCAAGAGCTTGGCATCTTCCAAAGCACTGGACGAGCCTAGCAGCTCCAAGCCTCTCCGGGTTCCGCACGCATCTCTGGGTTCCGCCCATATGCTCTCCATAGGGTCCAGGTACCTCCTGTGAAAGTGCTTCCTGGGATGGCGACCCTTAGGACTCAGGTGACCGGTCGTCTTCGACCCCACCACCGAACCGCCGAACCGGTCCGTTTGGGCCGGGCGGACCGGTCCGAACTCGGCCGAGACGGCTGACTGGTCCGTTCGGCGTTGCCACCTCCCAGACGCGACCGGTCTGGGACTGCCGGACTGCCGAGTGTTCCGGCCAGGGGTGCCAGCGGGGTCTGGGGTAGCAGTCCGGCAGTCCCAGGACAGGTCGCGTCTGGGACATGTTTCAACGTGTTTCAACGTGTGTGGTGAAAACGAGTTTCGGGCCTCCGTCTTGGAGAGTGGCGGCAGCAAGTTGTGCCTGTTGCAGCAGCAAGTTTGATCCGGTGGCTTTCGGAGAGGAGAACACATGAGATTTGATGGAACAAATAGCAGCAACACATGGACACATGTCTTTCTATGACTTTCTATGCCATTCTATGTCGAGGTTTTTGAAGACGGATAGACTCCGGCACACGCAGCTGGGAACTCTGGCAAATGCTTTGGTATTCACACTCCATTTCTGGCGAAGTTGGGTCATTAGGGGCAAGCTGCAGCAGTGAGGTAAAAAGAGAGCAGCCCTTGGCTTAAGGAGCTCGTGTTGAAATGGGGTCCCCCCTACCAAAAGAAAGTGGATATCCAAGCGAAACCAAGTACACACGTCGATATGTCGATGAAGATGCTGTAGTTCGCCAAAAGATGCAGATTCAGTTACAGCCTTTCTGTATGTGTCACATATGCGTCAAACTCTTTCCCTTCAATTTGGGGCCACGTCGTGTCACCAGCCTTCTTCGCAATGTCCAGAAGAATGCGATTGTCCTTCCGAAACCAGGCCAAGCTTGATTCCTGGTGCTGACTGGGTCAGACAGTCATTGTCACAAAAGGCACAAAAATCACAATCTCGTCTCATCACTTCATTTGAGCGATGGACCCCCATCAAACAAATCAAACAAGCTGTTTGTAGTTACGTAGGACAATTTCAGGGTCAAGTTCCTTCCAAGAACACGGAGACAAATGGATTTGCTCAAACGCTCATGGACCGGAGGGGTCTGGGGTTTCAAATCCCTAGGTGTTGAGGGACCGGTTGGGCTGTTTTCACGGAGCTGGGTGGCTGTAAATCATCTGGAAATGATCTCTCAAAGACCGCAAAATCCGGTGAGGCTATAACACGCTATAACATGATAATATAAACACTGGGACGAAGACCATTTGGGTGGGCAAAGGCAATGCAATCCACTGGGCTGCTGTAATGGATTGCAAGCAGCCATTGCGGTACGTAGCCAATCAGGACGATTTGTGCTCGCTTACGATCTGCAAACACCTCCAACAAACTAAACATGAACCCCAACCGAAAGCGGAAGTATATATTAATTATATCGCTTTCCAGCCCCAACTGGGGACTTTCCAAATTGAATCTGGGACTTAACATATCAACAGTCATATCAACAAAACAACTTCACATCACCAGGATCTTTTTGGCTCAAGCCTTCCGTGTCTAGAAACACGTGTTCCCCGAAGCTTGGATGCACTTAGGCTTCGCTTAGGCATTCAATGCCAAAAAATGCTTCCCCAGCTCAGATGTAGGGCAGTTCTCCTTGATGTGCCTCAATTGGGTGGAGACTCAAAGTAGCTAGCCTTAAATTGGGTGGAGACATGTGAAATTGCTGATTGGTTCATAAATGGTTTCAAGTTGATCGAGAGTTCAAGCAAGTTGCTGGTTCCGCGCATCAGAGCCTGCCTTCTTGCAGGCGGCGCTATCCAGCCCCTGTACTTTTGCCGCTTTCCATGCGGTCGAGTAAACCTAGGATGAAGAATCATTATAAAATTGTTCATAACTCGAGCGGAGAGATGCTGCCAAGTTGTTGCCAAGTGGCAGAGTGGAGCTTCTTCCACAGCTCATGCTCATTCTTCTTCAAATCCGCTGCTGAGGAATCTCGTTGCTCCACCTTTTTCATAGGTTGTTTCTTGGGTGCTGCTCGCTTGGGTGCTTTCTTGGGAGCTGGTTTGCTGGCCGCAGAGGCATTCTGCGTTGGTTTGCGAGCCCGCTTTTTCGGGGTGGGCTTAGGCATCGCTTTGGCCTCAGGTGTTGTAGGCGCTGCCATGCCGCGGACCAAAGCAGGAGCAGCGGCCCCAATCCTCATCTCCTCATCCTCAACCATCGCACTGGGCTCAGGCCCATCGCCTTGAGCATCCTCCGCGGCACTCGGAGATTCTGTGGCAAGGGATGGCGGCATTTCCTGAGCATGAACGCTGGGGATGTCTGTTGGAGTCGAAGTTCCTGGGGTTCCTGAACACTCAACAGATTCTGGTGTCTCACCTTGGGCGAGTGTCTCGCCTCCAGCATCTTCTGGCACCTCACCTTGTGTCCCTTCAGATGCTGTCTCCCCTTCAAGAACTTCCTTCGGCGTCCCACCTGTGATCTCATCTTCCTCGACATCAGTGGGCCTCTCACCTTCTTGCGAACATGCCATGTTCCTTCTTGACTGCTGTAGTCGATCCATTTCTCGATGCATGGCGCAGGCCCACTCTCCAAAGCCTTCTTCACTCCATTCTTGTTGAACAACTCGCCGATCACGCTCAGCAAGATTCGGGTCCTGAAGCTCATTGTAGAAAGCTTCTGTTCCTGGAAGGGGCCGCTCGATAACCTCAGAGGCAAGATCATTAGATTCATTAGATATCATTAAAAAACATTTAAAAACGCTCACTTGTATGGTTCATGCAGTGGAAATTACTCTAGGCTTAGTGGCATTGTTGTTCAAATCCGAAAGATTCAGTGAAGCATTCATCCTGCGATATGCCACATCTTCTTGTTCAATCTCCTGGAGAAAAAAGCGATCACCCGGTCACATCTAAGGAGTTTGATGTTCTTCGAACAATTGGCAACACATTATCTAGAATAATCCATACTTGTTCATATGTCATGTCAATATTTTCATGTTTTTTGGAGTTTGCTAATTGCTGTGATTTAAATCACCACCAGCCAAGCCTCCAAAGGATCCATTTGCGTCTCTGCATGTGACTCAGGATAGTATGGCGAGAGGTGCTCAGGCTCATATGTATCACAGTGCGCTGCCTCAGCCGGTTGGAAGCTGTGGAAGGTTTGGCCGATCAAGATTCCTCTGAACAAAGCAGTAGGTAATAATTGCTCAGAAAGAGTCTTCCTCCAATCCAAGCTGATTGTCCGGGGTGTCCTGGTCCAACTCAATCAGAAGATTAGGCACCTGCTGCCTAAGGTTTGACAAGGTGTTGAGATGAGGGTTGAACGTGAGATTTGTGTTTCAGAAGAAGTATATTCTGTTGAGTTTCTTCCCCTCAATGTCGTTGAAAAATGGCAGTTGCTGTTCAGCATCTCCACCATCCTGTTCAGCATCTCCACCATCCATCAGCTGGTCACCCTTAGGTTAGGTACGCAATAAACGTTCAGAGTTCAGAGGTCGCAGCGTTTGTATGTGGTGGTACCACTGCTCAATTACTCAAACGTGACTGACACACACAGCCGCACATAGATTTCAGGCAAGCAGCATCCGAATCTGAATCCATTAGTCTTGCTTTCTTCTTTTTCGTGCTGGAGCCTGATGGTTTCTTGGGTCTCTTCTTGGTAGTTGCGGGCTTTTTGGAGGGGCCACTACCGCCACCCTTCGCTGCACCCGCTGAACCACAACCGTCACCAAAGTCTTCATCATCAGACTTGCCAGGAATAGGATCATGATATGGATCGAATCCAAAATCATCGTCATCATCTTCCTGCCCTTTCTTCTGACTTTTGTTTCGGCCTTTGTTCTTGGGCTTTGGCTTAATGGGCTTCACATCCTCGGCCTTATCAGATGAGTCAGAATCACGAACACGAGGCGGCAGAGCATGCACCACCTCAGAAGGGTTTGTAGCCGCAGTGGACCCTGTAGCTGTAGGCGGTCTAGACGTGCCTGGAGCAACAAGGATGTGTAAGATCCAAAACGCATCATATCAAGTTCATGCGCACAAGCACATGTTTACTCGGCCTGATGAAGGTGCTGCAGCTTTTGGAGCGGAATTTGGAGGCACGCTTGTTGTCACCCGGGGTGGCGTCGTGGTGGTCGACCCAGCGCCTCCATCTTGAAGAAGTCGATTCAAGTTGAAAGCCTGGCATTGGGTGAGTTGAGTTTCTCTTGGGCAAGGTTTTTAGCACTGCATCAAAGTACATTTACACCAAGTGGCAGGAACATGAAGAGCTGTTGTCAGGGGCACCTCCACCACTTCTTCGTCTTCCATGTTTCCAAATCCAGAAAGGACTTGGTCTAAATTGAACCAAGCGCGACCCCCTGCTTGCCACAAATCAGCGGTCCATGGATCACAGGAGTTGTGTCCAACCAAGGCAGCATGCAGTTCAGATGAAACCAAAGTTTCTGGGAACCACTTCAAAAGAAAGCTTCAACTTCAGAAGGACGGACCTCTTTTTATGCAAAAAATGAGGTATGAGGAAGTATCGGTGTCGAACCATCATTCTGACGGCAGGCACACAGCATGAAAGTCGGGCCAGCTGTGTGTTTACATCATGGTTCACACCAAACCTTGGAGCCAGTCTTTGAGCCTATCGCACTCCCAAGTTTCCAAAGCATCAAGCAAACTTGCTTGAAGGCATTGAGATTAAACCTTACAGTAGACTATTTAAACTCAAAAGCGGAATCAATGATTTGCACATGGGGTGGGAATCTAGTGAAGGCTCTCGCAGGCTCCTGCGCCAAAACCTACTCAGGGTGACACTCGGAACCGTTTAGGAGACACCGGAGGTTTAAGTGAGTTCCATCAAAGAGGCAACCTGTTCCTGATTTGTTCGACCCTTGACATGGAATTGCTTTGCACTGCTCTCTACATGAGACGGACCGAGCTTTCACCCACATCCAATGGCCCTGCGATGCACACGCAAGGTCTTATTGGAACCACGATCTTGTTTCCATCCGAGCCACTGCAATCCAGCCTGACGCTGGACAATCCAACAGGTTGGGACTCTGAACAAGTAGCCAATTAGTCACAAGACTCATGACTCAGAAACAAACTGCGCCCTTGCCTGCATCGCCACACAATCATGAGATTGTCACCATTGGCTTTCAGCCTCGAGATATTGACATGCGCTCCAAAGTTCTTGGCGGTGATGGTGGCCTTCCGCTTTTTGCCAGGAGCATCCTCTGAGGGCATGTCGAGCACAAAGACCAGGGCCTTCGATTGCTTGAGGTCGCCGTTTTCCAGCAGCGAATGGTGGGATATTTGCACCTTCACCTTGGCTGCAACATGATGCAGCACGGTTCTCCCCCCTTGAGGAAAAACAGGATTCTGAAGCGACCTCATGTGTGGGACTGCCTGCTAGTGTACCATTTCATTTTGCGGACAGTCAAAATAACAAGCATTCAATTCCTAAATGTGGTTCAACAGGCAGGGTGCTTCGCCCATGTCTTGCAAGTCAGACAGAACGGCCTGGAGAGACACTACAGTGTCCAAGCTCTCCATTTGCTGCAGGTGATTTGGCATTGTCTTCTTCTCGAGGATAACCATTGAATCCTTCGTAGCATTAAAGCTGAACCATCTTCCTTCCGGGCAAGCAGTGACGTCAGCAGCGTCCTCAATCAGTTCAAAGTGGTGAGCAATATATGGTCTTTATGTTTTGCACTGCAACCATCGGCTAGATGTCCAAGGGGCAGAGCCGTCCCTCCACTCACCAGATCCAAACGAAAACCTGGTTCCAAGAAGCAGTTCAACCATATTCAATCATGAACTCATGAATTTATTGCCGATGCTTTGCTCAAAACATGTCCCAGTAGTTTATTCTTCCAAGAAGCAGCTCTCGCTTTTCAAAAAGCTGGTTGCGGCCTTTGCTGGACAGGAACAACTCTTGGCCCTCTTCGCCTCCAACGATCAGCTCAAGGGTGTTGTTGATTTGGAGCTGCTTCCTGCCAACAGACCAGGCACATAACGGCACATGTGTAAGGATGACCGCACTTGAAACATTGAGTGAGGCCCTCTGCAATTTTATGTAACAGACGCCAGCCGACTATGTTAAAGACTAGGCTCGGCTTCACCAGCTTCGAGATGTGCTGCTCGGTTGTCTCCTCAAGCTTGATGCGTTTGGCAGGTGGTGCAGCGGCGGCGGTCTTGGATTCCTCCCGCGAGTCATTCCTGCAGCTTGGCCAAAATGAATTGCAAGAGTTTGGGGGGGCAGGTTCTAGTGGAGGAGGCAGCACACAAAGCGCAGTCCTGTCAGAAGCCATATACTCCCCACTCGGGTTGAATTTCTTGTTGTGCTCATCGATGGTGATCTTTGCGGTATCCCGTGTAGACTCCTCTGCCAGCCACTTTTCAGCAAGGCTCTTTAAGACGACTAGGCGGTCGTGCTGCTGGGTGGTCACTCGGTAGCTTTTGGTCCGTTCCACGGACGCCCCTTGCTTCAGGGATTGCACCATCGGGGTTATGTCCGGGAATCCTTGCAGTGAACACTTTCCAGATCTTGCAAACTCATAGACTTTGTTGGCTACTCTGTTGCATAGATCAGTGCCACTGTGGTCCAAGCAAATAGTGGCGCACTTCCAGCTCATACCTTCTGCAATGGCCTAGCCACCACATACGGCCACAACCCAACTGCATGTTTTGAAACCAGGTGCAAAACTGCGCAAACATTTTGAAACTCATTTTGAATTCCGAATGTCCTCAAGGGTGGCCAGCATTGGGTTGCCGTCATAGCCAAAAAGGTCAACCAGAAGTGTGCTCTTTGAAGTTGTGACATCGAATGCATAGACTGTCTCCAGGATGAAATCAGTGCCACTACTCACCTAAGGAAAACACAAACTCACATAGCAATTGGTCGGGTACCAATCAATAACGCAATGTTGTTTTATTATGACTGCTACTTGGTGGCCTGCTTCTGTTCTTGCACATCGGTAAAAGCCCTGCCAAGGTGTGGCTTTCCAGGAGAGACCTGCAAGCAGGGGGAGCTGGGCGGGTCACAAAAGTATTGAGTGCATGTCCAGTTGGAGCGGATTCGATATTGTTTTTCAGTGGTCAATCGATGGAGTTTGATCGGATCCAGATTTTGGTGGGGTTGACAGGGGGTAATGGCACTGAGCTCGATCTACAACTGGCTTGCCTGCATGCAAACAGGTCCACTGCCAACCTCAAGAAAGATCTATAAAGATCCATATTCTAAAGCCCCATAATTATATCTATACAACAAGCTTAAGACGCGAGGGGTTGTCGCCCACTAAGATTTACTTGTGCTTTGACATTGTCTATGTAGGGCTCAGGAGCGGCATGCACTTGACAGTCTACCAGATTCGAATGTTCTGCTTACGGGTTGAGACTCAGTCTTACTTGTCATTATTCTTGGTTCCATGCCTCTCCCATGACCCTAGCTGAGACAATGCCTAGGGATCAAGAGAATGGCGGCACGAAAGGCTTGATCAAGCCAAGTCACAGTTGATTCTGGTTTCCACATCGACGCACGGGGAAGCATAGGAACGTTCATCACAGTTCCCGTTTTCCACCCTTTTGTTTGGCGGAAGTGGTTCGCAGGGTCCTTGCTGACGATTGCCAGTCCCGGGATGGTGCCGTCTCTTTTCCCGTACACTGAGTCCTTTGTTCGGAGTGTGGTCCCATGTGTGCCAAAGTCATAACAAGTCAGAGATAATCTGAACATGTTGTGTGACAAAGGGACTGTTACATGCAAAAGGATGAAGTTTTATAGATGCACTATGTCATGTGCAGCAGAATATCAACGTAAATGCAACCTAGGCACAGGTGCGAACACCCATGTGACCCTCCGAACTCTCAACCCCCGTTCTTTGAGGGTGAACTGACTCCTGAGTGAAAGCGGTTATGGCTTATTTTGCAATTGACAGAAGAGCTTTGTTTCGTGCTTTTGCAAACATCAGCTAAATGCATAATGCTATATGTCATTATTGTGTTGTGCGGCAAAGCGTCTCCAATTTGTAACGCACTTCTCTCAGCAAATGATCCTCATCGGGGTCCTCTGCTGGTCCTGGTTCATCTTCACCATCATCATCTTCAGTCTTTTCCTCTTTCTTGGTCCTCCTGATCACAGCAAGCGCGAAAGGCCAAAGAACTTCAACAAATAAGCAATAAAGCTGAACATCAAATCAAACAAAATCCATACCCAGAGGGAATTTAAGATGGTTTGAATACACATGGAAAGGTTCAACAATCAACAAACAATGAATGGACAAAGTTTTCAGCATCTTTCCTTGGTTCGTGCTGTGCTCGATTCGGATGTACCAAGAAGCAAATTCCATTGCGCGGAAAGTCAGCGAGCACGTTGCACACAAAGTTGACGAAAAACGACCTTTGGCCTGCTGTCATGACACCAATGGTGGGAGCATTGAGAAACATCTGCACAGTGTACTCGTTGGAGGCACCGTAGTCCCTTGCATTCTTGTTCAACCATTGCCTAACTGGCGGCATAACCGTGGCCTCCGCATCCGTGGATTTGCCTGTAAATGTTTCCATGTTCTCATCCATGAAGTGCTTGATTGTATTCCAAGAGCGATTGTGCGCATCCTTCAAAAAATCATGTGGACATGATTGCAAGACTTGTGTGTTGTAACAGTGTTGTAATCAAGACCCGTCACAGAAAGTTAGTGACTGCCAGACAAACCACAAGCAGCAGTCCTCCAACTCCTTCACGAGCTTGGATCTCGCTACAGCTGTTGCCTTCTCTGCCCTTGGTGCCCAAAAGACAAGATGTCATTTTGAAGACATATCTCTAACCCGCTCTCCAACCCAGCTTCGCGCAGTCAATAAACCATAATACATTCAGTACTGAATTTTGAGCACAGTCACATGACTTTCTCGCTTGCAAATTGCGCCTGATCTGCTCGCAGCTCCTCTTGCCAAGCTGAAAATGCCGCTTGCATCGACTTGATGCGAGCATCCTTCGATCTGTCTTGATGCTGCTGGACGTACTCTTCGAGCGTTTGCCCTTGCGCCTGTCACACTGTACACGTTCACATCTTCAAAAAGCATGCTACAACTAAACAGCGTCAATGAGTCAGTCACAGTCAAACGTCTTCATAACATTGCCTCCAGGACAAAAGGGATTCGAGTCCAGTCGAAGCTCTCCTCAGCAGCCTTCATCACGGTATGAAGATCACTGTCAAGATGCCTTAGCTTGACAAATTCACTGAATACAAACAAAACATCTCAACTGTTTGTTGACAAATTCATTGGATACAATGCAGAACAGAACATCTCTCTATTCAATTGTCAATTTCTTGACACATTATTTGGATGCCAAAAGAATATTCCTCTCTCTCTCTCTCACTCTCTCTCTCTCTATCATGCAGTTTGTTGGCAAATCCGTTGAATCATATTTTTTTCATGGAAACCCTCTCCATCAATCACATTTTTGTCTTGAAATTCAAGTTCAAAATGTGACGGGGTTTCCAGAAACCCCATCACAAATCCCTATGTTTTGAAGGGACCAATCACTTCTGCAACTATGATTTCCAATGGCCAGCCATGATTGACTACCCCAAAACCATTGATTTTGTGACGGGGTTTCCAGGAACCCCATCACAATTTTATGTTAAATTTTGACACAAAAATGTGATTGATCTGCCGGCCAAATCCAACTTCGGAATTGTGACGGGGTTTCTGGAAACCACATGATTTTTTGTATAGTCTGGCCAAGGATTTTTGGCCACCAATCACAATTTCTATGCCCCAGCCAAAAAACTTTGGCAACCAATCACCCTTTGGCTAGGCTAGCCCAAAAGATCGCGCCAGGGAAAGTGTTGCTGTCATTGCCAAAGAGCCCGTCTTCCCACAGCTTTTGGTGGCGATCCAAGACCTCTCCAGAGAACATCGTGGAGAGCTTCTTCTTAATCCACACCCACAAGCATGAGATGTCGTGAAGAGCCACGTGACCATCTTCATCAAGTTGGTGCAGCTTCTGCGGCAAAGGTTGGGTATACATCTGAACCTTTAAAGAAAACCTCAAGTTTGCTGCAAGTTCAAGGCTCCTTCGCTTTCTGGGATGTATCCCCCGATGCTTTGCGAGCAAAGTCCTGACAGTTCCGAATTCCTCAAACGCATACACGCAAACAATGGTCTCCAGTCCTGGGTAGCACGGACCATGTAGCACATCACCGTCTCAATGGTGGTGGTGAGAATCTCGGTGAATGTGACCTTCCCTTTGAAGCGGTCATTTTCTGATCGACTGCTGGATCCCGGCACGTAAAAATCTAGTTGTAAGACCTCCTGTGGAACTCCTGCAAAGGCATGCAAATGCAAGATTCCAATTCAAATGTTCAATCACTACCCCAAGACCGGCCTGACACCTCTGGTTTGAAGGCATCATAATGTTGATGTAGGAGTTGCAGTAATTCAGGTGGGCAGCGGAGACTTGGCACATAGCAGGAGAAATATGAAATAAGTAACTAACGGTTTGACCCAGTTGAATTCATTCCAAGCTGCAGATTCCAAATGAGGCTGCGTCTGCCAGCATCGATCTTGTGTTTCTTGTTGGAGCAGAGTTTGTTGTATTCTGCAACTGTTTTAGCTAGAGCGTCCTTCAATGCCCATTCTGCCAGATGACATACGCTTTTGTATCTTCACTGCTTCATGAACATCTGCCACTATGGTGATTGGTGATGGAGAGGTCTTCTCTGCCGTCACATCGCCCAGTTCTTAGTTGCCCCCACAGATCGGTGATCCAATCCAATTCAATTGAATTCGAAACAAACATAAGAATTAAAACTCATGCAAGAGTCTGAGAGACTGGAGGAAGAACAGGCTCGGGTTCTCGTGGTGTTCGTAGGAACACCTGATGTCGGCAAAGCTGGCTAATGTAGAGCTCATTTCTTCCAGAGCTGCTTCAGATGCTTCTAGCTCCTCAAGGAAGCAAATGATACTCAGCATCAAGAGCACCTTCGTGAAGCCGTCTACCAGACCCACACTTCCACTCGGAATGGATCGGGTACCGTCGCGACCCGGGAACTTGATGAGCACGGTGCCCAAACTCGGTTTGTAACCATGCTCCACAAATTCTCGGAAATGTGCTTGAAAT
>CAXIVM010001693.1:0-13732 GCA_964035705.1 Porites rus | reverse complement strand
GGCCTAACACCATCACAGCTTCATTCTCCAGCCATTTCTTCCATTGGTCATCTGCTGCAAGACGGAATTCTTGTCTTGTCTCTTCATTCATCTCTGACCATCGAAGTTCACGTCCTTGAGCCGCAGTAGTTAGGGCTTCTCTAGTGTCGCTGTTCGATCCGGCTGGCCACTGCAGTTGCAGTTTGTGAACTGTGTTTACCTGTCGCTCTGTTGGGCGAGACCATCTGCCGTCCCAGCTTCCGTGGTCATCTTCTCCATGATGGCCATTTTCTATGTCTTCCTGGGCTTTATTGACGGCCTCCAACAGCGGGTGTCTCAGCTCTGCAGAAAGAACATCTATTGCTTTGCCACCAAGTCGAAGGGGTTCCATCAACCTTCTTCGAACGGTCTCTCGATCATCTGTTGGCTCAGAAAGAGCTCGTCTCACAGCTCCTTGGGCTTGCTCAAGCCTTCGACCATACTCAGCTGGGGTCTCTTCAGGAACAACGCCAGGTCGAGGGACAGTTGAAGCTGCCGGCTTGGCATTCTCACCAGGTAGTTCTTGTCCGACCTGAGGATCACGACCATCATCAGCTTGTTGAGGTAGAAGAGGACGAAGGTCGCCACTGCCACGAAGTCCACCTCCAGGGTCTGGGCCTCCACCAAGAAGTCCATCACGAGGCGGCTCGGGAGATCGACTCGGCTCTTCCGCAACTCCCGCCAATGGGGCTGTCTGCTCAGTGGACTGTCTCCTTGATGCCAATCTCGAAGGAAGCGACGAGTAGCTTGAGCATGGTGCTGCTTGCACCAAAGCGGGCGTCATCGCTGGGTAAGGGAAAGGATAAACCACCGCAGGTGTTGGTGTCTCTCCATGAAGCTCAGGCTGAACTGGAACTTCTGGGGCTCCTCCGGCGGCTCTGTTGGCTCATAGCTCTCCTCACCAATTCCATCTCCTTATTGTTGGTCATCAGGATGTTGGTCTTCCACAGCATTGATGACATCCTCAACGATGGCATCCCAGTCCGAAGCGACAAGACGTTCCAAAGAACTTGCACGACGTAGATGCTCCATGGCCACTTTGGTCACATTGCCTCCGTAGGCAACGTAGGCAGCATTCGGCATCTCCTTGCCTTCAATGGCCAAAAGCACTCCAGGTCCGTGCCACTTCTTCAACTCTAGTCTCCTCCTCTGCACGAGCTTCATCTTCTTGCTCGTGGGCTGCTGTTCACGGAAGAAGTACACAACATCACCAACAGTGAAGCCATCCCAACCGACTTGGTCACGAGCTCGTGCAACTGAAGCTGCTCTCAACGCTCTGCTGTAGTGAAGTCTCACCATAGCAAGCTTTGCAACCTCTCGCGTGGCCACCAGCCTGGAGAACGAAGGTGTCTCAAGGGCCATGCTGCGTGCTGCAAGTCGAGTTCGAAGGTGCGAGGGCCCGGCTTCTCCAAGAACTCGAGGTTGACGTCCCAGCACCATCTGGCTCGGAGAGAATCCGGCGCCATCCACGTCGTTGTTAACGGCTTCCAGTGCTGAAGCCAGGGCGGTTCTCATGTCATCCATGCCAGCTGCTACCGCCTCGTGGATTGTTGCTCGGAGAACGGCCTTCAGTGAACCTCCCGCTCTCTCGGCTATGCCGTTTTGCCACGGCGCACCCACCGGTACATGGCGCAAGACGACGTCGTGCATGTCCATGGTGTGCTGCACCACCGCCGCCGTGAACTCTCTGCCAAGATCCGTAGTGATCTGTGAGGGGATGCCGAGCGTGTTGAACCAACACTCCTGGAAGAACTTGATGACTTCCAGCCCGCTCTTCTCTTCCAGTACCTTAGCGACTTGATACCTGGAAGCGGCATCAACGGCATGGGCAATCCAGTAGGTCTCACCATGGCTGTCATGCACGGCAATCAGGTCGGCATAGAGGTGGTCATTGAAGTTCCTGACTCGAGGTAGGCTAGCAGGCCTTCTGGTTCCAGGCCGCTTGGTCTCATGGCAGATCTCACATTTGTGCTCCTTTGCAGCTTTGATCAACATCGGATCAGCTCCTGTGATCAGCAGAGCACGGGCCAAACGAAGAGGTGGTCGATGGCCAGTCACCTCATGAAGATGCTTTGCCATCTTCCGATCTCTTGCCGTTGGATTTCCATCTCCAGGCACCACCACATCATTGATCTGCTCGTCCTGGTCCGCCGGGTTGTCCAGCATGAAGTTTCCGTCATCTCCGCCAGGTTCATCTGAAGGTCCACCAGGTCCATCTTCGCCTCCATCGCCAGCATCATCATCGCCACCTTCGCCATTGGCGTCAGAAAGCTCCTCGATGACGTTGACCTCCAACATGGACCATTCACGCTCGATGCCTTCGAGCAAGGTCTGTGCAAGAAGTGGTGGATAGTGTCCTGCAAGCCGAGTCACCTTCAACGATCGCCTCATGAGGGTGGTTTCGGGCACATCGAAAACCATCCAAAGCTGCTGCAACCTCCTTGGACGAAGTGAGGAAGGACGTTGGCTTGTAGTGCAATCCTCCTCCAGCTCCTCTCAAGCCAAAGGCGCACTGATCGACTCGCACATGGTAAAGATCCAACTCCTTAGCCTTCTCTACCAAACGTCGCAGTCGTCCAACCAATCTCCAGGCAGCCGATGTGGCCGGATTCTCCAGGATGAAGTGATTCCCAGAGAGCACCTGTTCAACAGCCTTCGAAGCAGCATATTCCACCAGAGTCTTCTCATACCTGCGCCTCTTCTCCAATCGGGCCAGCTTGACAGGATCACCTCGGGTGGTCATGTTGATTAGGTTTGACCAAACACTGCGTGGAAAGGCGATCACCAAGCAAAATGGCCTGTTCTGTCGGATGTCTGCATTGGCGCGTTTCCGATCACGAATCCTCAAAAGATCATAGCCAGTCTTCAGGACGATGGACTGCATGATGGCACGTCCCTTCCTTACAGCACAAGAGGAAACAGGCTCAGTCTCCGTGTAGAGCTCACCGACGATGGGGTACCTGTGAGGATCGTCGCGAAGGGTATTATGATGTAGTTGGACATAGACCTCAACTGACTTGATCAAGCTTCCATGGGGCAGTCGGTGTCCAGCTCGATCTCGATGAAGCACTCGGTCTTCCAACATCATCCAACCATCCTCAGCAGTTCGGATCCAGGAAGAAATCGGCACAGAGCCATCCAAAGGCAGCATGCCCTTCTGGCTCATGGCGTCAAAGCCAACAAAGAACTTGTCCCCATTCCGGCAATCGTGTGAGCCTTGTTGACCAAGCATCACTGCCCTTCGAATTGGAAAGCTGAACTGCTCCCAAGAATAGGGGGGGTGTTGGCTTTCAATCCACTCCTGTGTCACCTCAAGCCATGTCTCACCTTGAACCGGCATTTGACTGCGCACATGGCTTTGTGAGTTCCAGCTGTCCTTGAAGTTGTCCGTCCGGACGAAGTTGATGTTGCCCTCCTCGTCACAGAACACCGACCTTCGCTGTCCAGTGAAGGCCTCATAGGGAAAGAACCTTGGCGCCGTTGCCGTTGACGGAGTGTACAAAATCCTCCGGGGGGCATAGTGGTCTCTGCAGATCCATCCATTGATGTGGCCAAAACGCCACTCATCCGTCAGTCGACGATGAAGTCTGCTTGGGCGCGTGAGAGGTTCTCGAAGTCGTGAAAGAGGAAGTCGAATGCACTCGAAGCGACTGGCCGGTAGCTCCGGCATGTGCAGGTCCGCCATGAAGACCTCAGACTGCTTGCCACTGGCCACCTGGTCAATGAAGTCGACATACTCTGCCTCCATAACTTCATTGACATAGCTCACAGGGGCTCCCATCTTCTCTCGCATTCGACGGGCTTTCATCACTGCATCACGAACAGCTAGCCGTGCACCACTCTTCATGTCCTTGAATGCGGCCTTCCTCAGGGTGCCAACTGAGAGCCTTACAGCATCTGATCGTCGGTCTCGTTCAGCTGGTAGAACTGAGGAGTGAGTACCCAACCGTCCTGAGCTGAACGGTTCTGGGGGTTGAAGCGGGCGAAGTGGCCCTGCCCATCCGGGCTCATCTGGAGTCCCCAGGGCACTGGGTGAGGGGAACCGCAGTCGGGACTGCTGCAGTTGGTCCTGTTGGTACTGATGCTGCTGTTGTGATCCCAAGCTGAATGTGGCGTCCGGGGTCGTCGACGCCGTCTTGCTTCTGGCTCGTCTGTGGGCTGGAGCCATGGGCTTCCCCCATCACTGCGTCCACTAGCGGCTTGATCTTCACCTTCAGCTGCTCGATGGTGTCCTTGGGATCCACGACCACGTTCAACAGCACCGCCAACTTCACCAGGTCCCCCTTCGTCCGGGGCATTCCTCCTCGGGGTCCGAGAAGCTCCCGGGCGAGATCTTCTTTCCGGCCATCCAGCTCTGCGATGGCTTGGTGAGTTGCCTGAACTAGCGCGGCTTGCTGGCGAGCTCGGGTTGGCTTCTTCAGAGCCTTGATTCCGAACATCACCGCCTCGTCCTCCATGAAGGCTTCCTCCAGTCCCATCCTCGGCCTCGTTGAGGTGGACCAGGGACATGTACTCCATCGCCTTCGGTTGCCAGCGCTTCGGCCACACATGTCGTTTCACCAATGTCCTTCAGCTGAGCTTTCCACTCCTCCGAAGTCGTCACCACTGGCAAAGGCACCGGCATGTAGCGAAGGAAAGGTCGTTGAACCAGCCAAAGCATCACGCCCTTCCAACGCCATGTTCTCCTCGCCTGCAGTCGAAGTAGGAGGCGCTGCCATCGCGACACCACCGGGGTGAGGACGTCGAACGGGCTGGGCAGCATCTTCCACAGGCATCCAGGCCTTGCTTGAGCTGAAGAACTCCGGGATGTAGTGCACAACCATGTTCAAGTCACCATCAGCATCACTCGAAAGGTCGACAAGACGATTGCGAGCTTTCCATGACACTCGACCTTCACATTGAACCTCACAACAACCTCCAACTCCTACGACATGCCAAGACTGTGAAGTGAGCGTCGGCCACGAAGAGAGGGGCTTGGGGAGAAGGTTCATGGAAAAGTGTCCTGCCCGCATCTTGCTCAGGGGAATCCACCCATCACTGACATACCTCAGTTGCACCTTCTTGGAGGGAAAATCCAAAGTCGCCCCTAAGCTCTCTAGGAAGTCCTTCCCAAGCAAGCACCCCAATGAAGCACATGGCATCTCCGCCAACCAGAGGAGGACCACTTGGTTTTGCACCAGGACAGGAATCCTCAGCCTTCTTAGGCTTTCTAAGACACCGCCATTGCCAAACCTGAAGTAGTCTCGGCAAGGCTTCTCAGCAACCAAGCTCCTGATGGGTTCAGGGGCTTTCTCCAAGGCATCCTTCATGTGAGCCAACCACTCAGCTCCGGCGCAACTCCGATTGCATGCGGAGTCCAAAGCCGCCACGAAGAGCTTGTCAGGGTCAAGGCCCACTGCACTGGCTGTGCTTGTCGAAAGAGCCTCAGACAAAGAAGAAACCACATTGATCTCGTGGATGGTGGGCTCCAAGTCAAAGGAAACATTTTGAGCTCCTGCCAACAGGTCAACCACATTCACCTCAGCAGTGTGAGCTTCACTCCTGTAGTTCGAAGACTTTGGTGAGGTAGTCGACGATGAAGTTCCAGGCTTCTGCATCGGTCTTGGGAACTTTGGCGTCGTTCCTTTGCCAATGCTCTTGCCTGCTGCAGGACATTCAGCATCACCTTGCCAGTGACTGTTTGACCACAAGCAAAGCACTTGCCATCCTTTTGGCTTGAGCCTGAACCTTTCTTGCCACGACCTTTGCCTCCTTTCAAGCCAGTCGAACCAGGTCCACGAAAACCACGATCTCGCTTGAGGGCATTGATTTGCGTCCTCGCTTCACGAAGGGTCACCAATGCCTCAACTGCACCTTCCACTTGCTCTTCAATGGCTGCAAGGTCATCATCGCCTTGTGAACTGTGAGCCAACTCATCAATCTCTGTCGCAAGAGCCTCAATGGTCTGTTGAAGTCACTCAAAGCCAGCTATGCTTTCAGCATCTGTCGCACCACCGTCATCCTCTTCAGCTGGAGGTTCTCCTTCAGCTTCAAAGGCCTCGTTCTCAGCCGTCACATCGTCGTCATACTCAGTGATGTTGACCGAGCCACCAAAGCCTTTGCCGCCACGCCTCCAGGAAGGGTAGAAGACGATGTAGTCGAAGGAAAACTCCTGCGAAACCTGGACAACGTAGAAGCCGTCAAGGAAGGAGGTCGTTTAACGAAGCTCCCATGTCCGCCTTCGCGGTGTTGGCTTCCATGTCCATGGCCAGGTCCAAAATGGACTCTCTTGAAGAGGCGAACTGCCTCTCGTTCGCAGGCTCCATAGTCCTCGGTCTCGACGCCCAGGGTGGTCTCCAACATCTGTCGTTGAAGTTCAGTGAGGGCAAGCTTTTGCTTGAAGAACCATGCCTGCTCGCTGGGGTCTACAGTGATTCCTTCGGCCTTCATCTCACCGATCAAGGTCCTGTACCGAAGAGCGAAGTTCGGCACACTCTCACTGCCACCTCGTCGAAGCTGCAGGTAGTACTTCTCCCGGAGCTCACCCTTGCGGTCAGTCTGTGACCTCCCAACCATGTCGTCCCAGGAGGCCAGGATCTTCTGGATTCCGGCGTCATAGACCGCGGGTGAAATCTCGATCATCTCATCGGTCTCATCATCCTTTACCTTCTAGCTGGAGTGTATTCAAGTTCCTTTGGGTCGAACTCCAGCGCACGAAGCTTTGCACTTCCTCTCTGCCGCATTGCAAAGCGGGCAGCCAGGTTGTAGGAAGTGGTCTTCTCTAGGTCGATTGAGTGCAACCACCATTGGACGGATTTCTGGAACTCTCGAAGCGTCTCGCTCCGTCCATCCCAGACCGGTATGTAGCTGTCAAAGCCTCGGTCATCCTTCTTCTCATCACTCATCTCCTCCGTCTCCAAGTCCACGTTGAAGTGGTCAGCCACCAGGCAACCTTCTATCCCTCAGAAGGGAGAGGCTTTACGCCACCAGGGAAGTCCGTGTCCAGGTCGTCCACGTTGTAGTTCAGACGTAGTCCAGACCACGAAGTCGAAGTCGTCCAAAGCCAGGTCGGGCAGACCGCCCAACACCAAGTAGTTGAGGCCAACAGGCCAAAGCAAAGTCCGCGTCCACGAAGAAGACGATGTAGCTCTAGCGAAGTCCACACGCAGGGCAGCGCTATGGCACGAGGGTCGACAGCTCCGCTGCCACTGTTAAACAGCGGAGGTTCAACTACACCTAAACAAAGGGGTAAAGAACGCTCGCAGACTGTTTCGCACGGAGCCAGATGCTCAAGGCGCCTGCGGCACCAACAGTGAAACGAGTCCGAGGGGCATGCGTGTATTTCCACAATTATATAATTTGTGTATTTTCTTCTACTTACCAGGTCGGAGGCCATTTCTACTAGGTTGGAGGCCATCCCTAGTAGGTTTCTTTTCCTTTATCTATCAAGCAGTTTTCTCTCTTGGTGTCAGTTTACCAACCTGTGACACCAAGCCAAGCCCTTCCACTCTCCGACCACCTCCAGCAGCCCAGAGCGTGGCTCTTCAAGGATAATCCGTGGCGGCTCATTGACGAAGCTCCGATGCACCGCTAAGAAACTGCTGGCTGTGAGCTCCCCACGCTCTTCGGCCTCAACCAGGAAGAAGCTTTGGATGAGACGATGCATCGACATCACCACTGAAGACGCGCATTCCAGTTCTGGTTCGTTGATGAGACGATGGGCCATGGGTAAGAGTTCGGTTCTGCCAAATCTTACCAAATCGAAAAATGAAAGCTAGCTAGCAGCATTCGCTGATGGTACAGGAAGACTTCTGGCACCTACAGACTATAAGAAATTGATATAGGATTATGTGTATATATATATATATGCTACCCCCCCAAATGTCTACCTTTTTGGTTTGCTAAATGCATTAATATAAGCAGAACGGCTGACCAATGCACACAAATAAGGACATATGTTTTCCAAGGTTGGGAAATTAGAGAACACGAACACATTCCAATTCATATTGTTAGTAGTATCTAATGCAATTGCAAATAGAAGAATTAATGGATATAATTGATCATGTGAATATAATTGATCATGTGAGTTTCAAAATTATCAAATCAAATTGTTACATTGGAGTTGCAAATCGAAGTATGAATCTCATGGTGTACAAGTGTGAAGACCCCACCAAAAAAAGCACAACAATTTACAGAATTAATTGTGTACATGAGAATGAACAATATTATATATAAGCACTCCAATTCATACTGTCAGTTGCACCCGGTACAATTGCACGTATGATAATTGATGAATGCCACTGATTATTGTATATGAGTTGTTAGTTTGTTTTTTACACTGTGACATTACATTCAAACAACTCAAATTAGGAATTTAAATCATACATGTGTGACAGTCACAGACATTGGGTTTGCACAACTAGAACATTGACCTGCATGCTTTATGTTTGTGAATATCACAGGGTAACACATAAATTCACAGAACTATTTGTGTGCATGAAAGTTGATAATACCATATGTTAAGACTGCAACTCATTGTCAAGTTGTCAAGTGTTTACCATGCACATGTTCATATGAAATTTGATGAAGACAAATGATAATGTACATTGTTAGCCTTCTCATACCTTCAGTTGTATCTAATGCAAGTGTAAGGATGAGAATTGATGAATGCAACTCTCACATTGAAGTTGAAAATCTCAATACATGAATTGATTATTTGACAATTGTGACAATCACAGAAAAGCATTACAATTGACAGGCTCACTTGTGATTATGACAACTTACAATATTATATATAATTGCTGCAGCTCACACTGTTAGTTGTATTTACAGTAATGCATGTGTAAAATGTGAAAGTTGATTAATGCAACTGACCATGTGAGTTGGGGGTTAATACATTGACACTATTACAAAGTACCATAACAATTCAAACAATTACTTTTGTACATTACAATGAAAAGTATTTTTGTAATCACCGCAAGTCATACGATGACTTGTGCCAACTGCAAGCTTCAATATGAGAGTTGATGAATGCAACTTATTATTGAATTGAATGTCTTACAGTACAACTTTGGCAACCACACAGTAACTTGACAATTGACAGGCTCACTGGTGTGCATGACATCTCAGTAGCATTTCTTCCTCTTCTCTTCTCTTTCGTTCCCTTTCCCTCCCATTCTCTTCTCAGAGAACAGAAGAGAAGAGAAGGGAGGAGGAGAGAAGAAGAGAAGAATAGAGTTGCAATCTCACTAACTAGTATTTTGATCTATAAATTCACACATTGAGTTTTTTCGCACTGACTGGCATATTGAGAGTACTTCTATCAAATTCACATACTACGTTCCTGACAGGTACGGTACACAGAAAGTCTTCGGGAACAATAGTTTCTTAAGAAATCTTAAGATGTTCCTGGAACCAAGAATCAAGAACCAAGATTGCACAGAAAGTCTTGAAATCTTGGTTCTGATGAGAAGGTTTTCTTGGAACCAAGAACCAAGATTATCTCCAAGACTTTCTTTGCAATCTTGGTTCTTGGTTCTTGGTTCCAGTGAAATCTTAAGATTTCTTAAGATTGAATAAATAATGTTGTTGAAAGTGTTTTAATATAATCTTAACCTGCAAGTGCAAAGGGAAAAGCTTGTGTAGAAATATATATATATAACTTAAAATATAAAGTTGCTCGATATGTTTTTGTACATTAGGTATCGAAAACAATCCTGAAACACTACAATTATACACATATGGCACCCGCTTTCACCTCAAATTTGCTCCCCAAAACAAACCAGAAACAATGTGCATAAAACACTGCAAATACAAATCAAAACTAAAAGAGGTAGACATTTGGGGGTACCCCGTATATATATATATACACATAATCATACATATGTATATATATAGGTTCTTCGGTTGAAGTTTTGGATCAAGAGCAGGCCATCCAAATGCGACGCCAGACTCAGACGGAAACATCCACCTGCCCGGGTGCACCTCCAAGCCCACCGAGCTGTAGGGAGTGGTCTTCCGATCCACTCGCCAGCCATGGTTGCCCAAATCACTGACCCACAAGGACACCCCAGTGACGCCAAACCAGTTGGCATTATCGAAAATGAAGGTCAGCTCCTGCAAGGCCTGGCAGCCACTTTACAGTGCCAGCGAGTGCTGTTGCAAAGAAAGTTGGCAAAACTGGAGCAATCAACTTCCACAAGTCTCCTCCTCACTCTTACAGCTACGCTTCTCTTCGCTCTTCCCCGCCTGGTTCAACTCTTCCAATCTCATCCTTCTCTGCAATCGTTTCCCCCGCAGTCCCGCAAAGGCCAAGTCGCCCGGGCCGTCCTCCTCGGCGGACACCACCAGCTCCAGCAGGTCATCCGAGCGAATGTCCGGATCAGCCACCGTGACACCGTAGAGGATCACATCCTGGGTGAGATGGGTTTCTGGTGCTGTGGCCACACGCATGCAGTAGAGCTGGAAGGTTGCAAAACTTTCTAAGGTTGTGTGAGCAGATACAAATACGCAACTTCTTTGTGCTTGTCAACTTCAACCTGTGTTGTTAGACCATGCTGTTGCTCTTTTGTCCCCACACCTGGCAGCATAGCAAGATTGTGTGGCCATATCTCCGCTGGTTTACTTGGGAGGTTAAACCGCAGAGCGCATGAAGGCGAACATAGGTACTGAAACAAAGTGTTTTAAATAACAGAGCTGCGAGTGTTTCAAGAACGCCGACGGAGGAGTATGCAACACTAGGGGCCTTGTGCAAGTGTGGCTCACGGAGAATGGTCTATGTTCCCAATCTGAATGGATCTATGCACCGTGCAGGCCTGTATGGATCTAAAAGTTGATACCGTGCTCAAGTCATCTTAAATCAGGAAAGCATGTCTGTGGAAACCAAGAGTTTAGTTCGTCGCCAAATCCGCATTCAAAGGCATCTGCATCATACAATGCTTCAAGTTGTAGCAACACAAACTGATGCCTAGTCTTCAAACTGAGCCTCGGCTTGAAGTTGCGTCACAGAGAAGGCAGGGCGATCAATAAAGAGCAAAGGCGGTCGATTCATGCGCCGCACCACCACTGAAAAGTCCACCTAGGCGATGAGACTTTCATCCAGGTGAGCCGGTGAGCCATGCAACCATTCTGGGTAGCGATAAATCTGTGCAGCAAGGACGCTACTAGGGGCTCCTGGCATCGCTACTAGGAGCAAGGACGCTACTAGGAACAAAGGGTGCCAACATGACCGAATGTCATGAGCAGGTCCTCAGTCTGAGCTTTTCTTTTGAAGCAGGTGAGCCATGGGAAATGTCCGTTCAAACAGGACTGAACCCTATATTGTCCCTTCAAGGGCATCTGTCCAACAAAGATGGGGCGATCTGCAATTTTGCAAAGAGGTTCCAAAAAAACTGCTTTCCCGGGCACATCCGATCAAAACCCACTTGCTTTCCAAATACCAGGAGTTCTCCAGCTAGTGATCAGCATTCTCTGTATGTTTGGCATGTTTGGTGAGACAGTTGATTCTTTTTTTGGAGGTTCACTGATCCCAGGGCTTCAAGTTCTGACCTGCGACCCACCACGACCCACTGCCATCTTTCACATCACCACCAGTCCCTTGACGCAAAGACACCTGGTCACTGGGAAAGGCACGAGCATCGTGGCGCATGCCAGGGCCTGGGGTGATGGGCCAGGGCTCATTGAAGCGTTCACCCAGGGCGATGGCAGTGACTGTTACCTCAGAGAGCATACTAAACGAGGAAACACCATAAATATCCAGAAATCAGATGTGTTACGTGTTCCGCGTTCAATGACTGAGACTGGAGAACCTCTGAACATCCAAAAAAAATACCCTCAAAAAAGCCCTTCAAAAGGATAACTGCCACTGCGCGCCAGTGACGTTGAACTCAAAGGTATGAGCATCATATGCATCTTCAAACCTCAGTCGACCGTCGACCAGTGAGTTTTGCTAGACGTGGCCACCAAAGAATGCAAAGAATTGACCACAAATAATACAGTAGTTGTTTCTACAAAATGGCTCAAAAACCTGATGACAGGCGGCGTCAGACCTAGATGTTGCAACCTAAGGACAGCTGCCCCGGAGGCCGAAACACCAAAGCCCTGAGTGCTTCCTGGATATTGTGATATAAGCCTGCCATGTGAAGCTCCGCAGTGCCCTCTTGCCACACCTCATGTCAGAATGTGTGAGACTTCTGCGGTGCCAACGCGACGAAAGTGGCCACTCTCATGTTTTGAGAGCAGTGTGGGTTGAAAAGAACTGTCAATCACGTCGTAGAGAAGTCATAGTTGTGGATACCTGCTACAATCAGTTCTTCAATTCTGAGTAACATCCACAAGCAAAGCCAGGAGTCCGTTCTCGCGTGCCCGCATTTTAGGGCCCCATGAACACCGGCTTACAAGTAAACAAAGCCCTGCAGGTGATCTAAACCCAGATCTTCGACACGCAGTCCATGGTTTTTGTGGCCAAACAACCTCGTCCAGGGTGTTCTTCTGTCAAGGCAGATCTGAGAAGGGGAATTACTTATACATCCTCATTCAAACTGCGAAATTTGGGCATGACTCTGCTGTCAATGCCACGGAATGGGGAAGAAAAGGTCCCATGCTCTGGGCATCTGGGGATAAAAAACCACGGGAATCCTTGTTTTGTAGTAGCGATGCCAGGAGTTTCTAGTAGCTTCTTGTTCCTAGTAGTAAAGCCAGGAGCTACTAGTGCGTCCTTGTTCCTAGTAGCGATGCCAGGAGTCCCTAGTAGCTTCTTGTTCCTAGTAGTAAAGCCAGGAGCTACTAGTGCGTCCTTGTTCCTAGTAGCGATGCCAGGAGTCCCTAGTAGCTTCTTGTTCCTAGTAGTAAAGCCAGGAGCTACTAGTGCGTCCTTGTTCCTAGTAGCGATGCCAGGAGTCCCTAGTAGCTTCTTGTTCCTAGTAGTAAAGCCAGGAGCTACTAGTGCGTCCTTGTTCCTAGTAGCGATGCCAGGAGTCCCTAGTAGCTTCTTGTTCCTAGTAGTAAAGCCAGGAGCTACTAGTGCGTCCTTGTTCCTAGTAGCGATGCCAGGAGTCCCTAGTAGCTTCTTGTTCCTAGTAGTAAAGCCAGGAGCTACTAGTGCGTCCTTGTTCCTAGTAGCGATGCCAGGAGTCCCTAGTAGCTTCTTGTTCCTAGTAGTAAAGCCAGGAGCTACTAGTGCGTCCTTGTTCCTAGTAGCGATGCCAGGAGTCCCTAGTAGCTTCTTGTTCCTAGTAGTAAAGCCAGGAGCTACTAGTGCGTCCTTGTTCCTAGTAGCGATGCCAGGAGTCCCTAGTGGCTTCTTGTTCCTAGTAGTAAAGCCAGGAGCTACTAGTGCGTCCTTGTTCCTAGTAGCGATGCCAGGAGTCCCTAGTAGCTTCTTGTTCCTAGTAGTAAAGCCAGGAGCTACTAGTGCGTCCTTGTTCCTAGTAGCGATGCCAGGAGTCCCTAGTAGCTTCTTGTTCCTAGTAGTAAAGCCAGGAGCTACTAGTGCGTCCTTGTTCCTAGTAGCGATGCCAGGAGTCCCTAGTAGCGTCCTTGCTCCTAGTAGTAAGGCCAGGAGCTACTAGTAGCGTCCGATCGCTCCGTTCGTAGCGATGCCCTTTGCTACTAGTAGCGAACCTTGTTCCACACGACACACACGACATCGCCCGTACATCGGCCTCGCCTGTACTGGTGCTCGATCCTCCAAGTTGATGTTTACCCTTTCGTCATCAGCCTGGATGACCAACCAGAA
>CAXIVM010001692.1:0-14000 GCA_964035705.1 Porites rus | reverse complement strand
AGATGAATCTCACTTGCAGAACTGCCTTAGAGTTTTCGGGGTCACTTTTCTATAACCTGGTTCTCGTTCAGCCAAGGCTTCTTGCAGTTTGTGTGTATCCCGCTGTGGCAGGCACGACATTGTCCAGCATGGCAGGTACATTCATACCGACTGCTCGCAAGAGGTGATACTGATACCGACATTGATTACAGATGCAGGTTTGGTGGAAGAAGCACACCGGAAATTACATTCTCACCAATACCCAAAGAACATTTCTCAGCTGAATGTATTTAAGGTGCTTAATTACTGCGGTCGTGGATTGGTCGCATTGGTGAGCCTACTTGTTTTGCTTTGTGTTTTTTTGCAGGAGTTAGTTCGCTTGGAGACGCTGGTCCAAAACGGCCACTTGGACCATCCAACGTCATGTGACCCAAACCTGGGCATCGTTTTTGGACGTTTCCTGCGCACCTTTTTGCTTGGCAAGATGTTCTGTGATAAGTTAACATAAGTTGACTATAAAGTTGACGATACATGTTCTCTTTCAACATCTTTCAAAGTGTTAGAATCAAAGACCACCTGTAGACTAGAGATCTTTGCCATGACCGGGTAGAGAGACCCGAGACCAGTCTGGAAATTTCTCAAGGTATCTCAAGGTGAAAGTTCAGATTGAGATGCCCTCACCTGTTCATACTGTTTCCCGATAGATGCTTTCTTGGTGATGTTGAAGCAATAAGGCGGATATCAGCAGAATATAATTCCATGGTAAGAAGCACTCAAAGTATAGCATTTCATTGTGTCAAATAGTGACGGCCTCCACCCTAGCGATGGCCTCCAACCTAGCGATGGCCTCCACCCTACTAGCGATGGCCTCCACCCTAGTAGTGATGGCCTCCAACCTACTAGCGATGGCCTCCAACCTAATAGCGATGGCCTCCAACCTAGCGATGGCCTCCACCCTAGTAACGATGGCCTCCAACCTAGGGATGGCCTCCAACCTAGTAGCGACGGCATCCAACCTAATAGCGATGGCCTCCAACCAAATTATGTCTTATTGAATCTCTAGCAAGACCCCCCTGGAAAGCTAACAGGGATCTTGCAATGGCCTCCAACCTACTAGCATGTTTCCTGTTCTCTACTGGTCTGTGAGAATTCTGTGACAGTTCAACTTCAGCTTTAGCCCAACTTCAGCTTTAGCCCCCACCGAGGCTTGCAGCCGGTGATGCCCAGGAAGTCCATGTCCTTGAACCCGCCGAGCGCATATGCACACGCGGCGCACGCGGCGCACGAGTCCCGGGAATCCAATCGAAGGCGACAGGTGGAGCCGCTGAACTTGATGCCAGAGCTAAGGCAGGGGTTGACAAAGAGATGAAACACCGAAGGGGTCGAGACATGTTTGGCTGATTGGGATCTGTTATTCAAAGGCGTGATTGAGGTTGGAAGATGTTTGAAGATGTTTCAAGGGGTTTAGCTTTCCTTCAAGAGCAACTACAACCGATTGAGCAGGATCAGCGGGGTGCTTCCCTACTGTAGGATCTACCAATTGAGTTTCTCGAACTGGTTCAAGGATTCATTCACACTCATTTTGTTTGGTCCGTCGAGGTAACTACGCATAGAAACATCCAGAAAGCTGTCAGAATCCTTTCAGAGCCTTTTCAGAGCCTTTTCACTTTCTAGTAGCAAGAAACTACTAGATTGGAGGCCATCGCTACTAGGCAAGAAGCTATTAGGAACAATAAGCTACTAGGAACAAGTGCATCGCTTCTAGTAACAAGTGCCTTACTACTAGGAACAAGGTTCGCTACTAGAAACAAAGGGCATCGCTACTAGGAGCAAGAAGCTACTAGTAACAAGTGCATCGCTTCTAGTAACAAGTGCCTTACTACTAGGAACAAGGTTCGCTACTAGAAACAAAGGGCATCGCTACTAGGAGCAAGAAGCTACTAGGAACAAGTGCATCGCTTCTAGTAACAAGTGCCTTACTACTAGGAACAAGGTTCGCTACTAGAAACAAAGGGCATCGCTACTAGGAGCAAGAAGCTACTAGTAACAAGTGCCACGCTTCTAGTAACAAGTGCCTTACTAGTAGTAACAAGGTTCGCTATTAAATTGATAGCTTTTTGTTACTAGTAGTAAGGCACCTGTTACTAGTAGCGTGGCACTTGTAACTAAATTGCTTGTTTCTCTCATCCGGTCAGGGAGTCACACACCATGAGCATGGGTGAGACCGATCCTAGCGGGCCGAAGCTCAACCACTCCTCCAGCCGCTTGGACCAACGGCCGAAGCGTCTCTTTGTCGCCGACGAACAGGATGAATGGACAGAAGGCCAAGACGTTTCTTGATTTTTCAGACGGACTGCACGAGTTTCAGACGGACCTTGAACTCAACTTTGGATTGCTTCTTTGTTACAGTTTGTTTGATTTTTTCGGTGTTGCTTTTGGCTTTTCTGGAGTGCCGCCCTGAGGCTTTCAATTGGGTGTGGCGGTTCGGCTGCTAGCGGAGTGTCAGGAGATGCTCCATTTCACTTCTGTTCGTTCTCGGTTTCGCCCACTGAGACTTTTTGTGTACATGGAGGATTAGGTTGGGTTTAGGACGGCTTCTTTCTGGAAAGCTCCAAATGCTCCGTTCGTAGCGATGCCAGGAGCCCCCAGTAGCTTCTTGTTCCTAGTAGCGATGCCCTTGCTCCTAGTAGCTTCTTGTTGCTAGTAGTAAGAATGCTCCTAGTAGTAAGGCCAGGAGCCCCTAGTAGCGTCCTTGCTCCTAGTAGCGATGCCAGGAGCCCCGTTCGTAGTTTGAGCTGATCTCGACTCATCCCGAGAGTGTTCCTTTTTCTATTGCTTCCCCTCCGCTGCGGGGACCTGTGTTTTTGGTGAATTGTAGTGGGAAACTCACTTGGATTTTCACTGCAAAAACAGATTGCCTGTGCCAATTGTCGTTGAAGCTTCCGGTATGCCAAGTGCTAACCATCAGCAGAAAATAAAGGCGCGACTGACACTCCACAAGGAAAACAATACTAGCTTGTACTTTGGCGTTTTGTTTTCTTTTGCTGCTATTTCTGTAGGTTTTCCTATGTTTCAGCAAGCCAACCAATTTTTGACTTGCCTAGTTTGGAAGGAGATATAAATTGCAAATATTGAATACAGATGAATACAGCATGTTATTGTGCGTTTGTTCGATATTCTTTCTGAGCTTCGTTTCTGCCACAAAATGGGAACCAAACCCCGTGCCAGGATCAGATTTCTTTGTCGCTGCTCGACGCGAACGAATGACCCATCACTTTAAGAAACCACCCCACCACAAGAGGTAACTCCAAGAACGGAAGGGCAGCAAGTCCTTGACAGATTGTCCTGACACTTGTTGCAGCAAGTCTGTCATTGTGACATTTGTTGACGTAAGCTCTGACATGGTCTGACATATGATTGGACCATGCAATCTAATATTTGTTGTGGGACGTGGGACAGACTGACATGTAATCTTGCATGTGTTCTGACATGTATATAATCTGAAATGTGTTCTGGCATGTATTCCGGCGTGTGTTCTGACCGACATCAAGTCTCACATGTGTTTTGGCACATTGTTTGGCATGCAACCTTTGTTCTGACATATGAGCTGACATGTGTGCTGACGATGAAAGGTGACGTTCGTTTTGGCATGTAGTTTGACATGTGTTCTGACATCAATGCTTGCGTGTGTTTTGATACTTGTTCTGACATGTCTTCTGGCATGTATTCTGACACCCGTTCTGAAATCAAGTCTGGCACGTGTTCTCAAATTGGTTCTGGCATGCCGCAAAACTGACATATGCTCTGACGATGCAATCTGACATTTGTTCTGGAATGCATTCGGACATATGTTGTGACATCAAGTCTTGCATGAGTTTCGATGTTAGCTGACACGTGCTCTGACGACGTAAACATGTATTCTGACATATGCTGTGACATCAATTCTTGCAGTCTTGCACGTGTTGTGACACACATGTTCTGGCATGTATGTATATACGGACATTTGTTTGACATCACAACTTGCATGTGCTCCGACACTTGTTCTGACATGATTCTCTCCCATAAACCGACATGTGTTTTGTTTTTGCATGTTTCTGACGTGTGTTGTGACATCAAGTCTCTGTTAAAACATCAACTGCGCATGTCTTCTGACAAGGTTCTGACATGTTTTGAACCGCTCTTCAGCCGTAGTGGATGTAGGTTCCAGGGGGCTTCACATTTTTTTTGCAAACGGTCCTAGGGAGCGTCTCCTCTAAATCTATTTAAATTTACATAGTTTCTGTTTGTTGGCATGAGGCATGTTGGCCTGACATCGTTTAGCGGTAGCTGCTCGGCCCGTTCACGTGTTTCGTTTGCGAGGACAATTTGCTGGCATGGCAAAACTTGCAAAGCCTGCCCAATGCCGTGAACGAAGAGCCATGACAAACTCCTGCCTGCGCCTCCAACGTGAGTGGCGTTTTGTAACGCGAGCGTTTCCCTCAATGATTTCTATATTGTTACAATGTATACCATTAAGTCATAGCTCTCAAATCTTCGAACTGTGCTGGGTTGAAACAATGAATTGAAGAAAATGTTCGCGTTACAATGGAAAAGACAAAGTCAGACTAAAGTTGAACAATTCGAGACTGATTGTTTAGCCAGGGACTGTCTTTAAAACGGGAGTCATGGTTTTGAGACACCATGGGCCAAGCGGCCCAAAGCAAATCGTATTTTTGGATCTCGGAAGAGATCAACAAGTCCGAGCTCCAAGGGTCTTGCCCAATTGATTTGAGTTTCTTGCTGAAGGATCCTTTCTTGGGTACAAAGGGCATTTCTACTAGCAAGGACGCTACGAAGGGGGCTCCTGGCATCGCTACGAACGGAGCATTCTTACTACTGTACTAGAACCAGAAGCTAAACAAGACCATTCGACACTCCGAAGGTCGTTCTTTCCAGGTGGCGAGGTCGGCAGGATGCTCCACGGTGCTCCACGGTGAGAACGGTCTGATCAATCAGACCGTAAAGCTCCACCGTTTTTCCGAAGGGTCCCGGAGGTTGGAAGACATCGACGTGCCAAACCTTGAGATGTCAGGAAATCGGAGCCGGCATCGCTACGAACGGCAGAAAGGACGCTACTAGTAACAAGGGCATTAATACTAGTACTACTAGTAACAAGAAGCTAGTTGCTTTTCGGTGTTTCACACCACCTCGCTTTTGGCAGATTGGAATGGAGTCGGATGCGTTAGGGAACTACCTCCTGGACCCTTGCAGAAGCCTGCGGCAGTGTGACGCATCGAGAAGGGGAAAAGACACGGGCCAGTTCTGACCTCTGTGGCCAAGTGCGTTGACTGCGCCAGCGCATCTGCGCCAGGCCAAGCAGCGCATTTGGGAGACTCTGTGGCCATGATGCGGAGGCACAGAGCAAACAGCGCGGATGCGAACTCGCGTGACGAGTTTGCGAACTCGCGGATGCATGTCCTCTTACAAACTCGATAAAGATACCTCAAGCAAATCATCACATGAGAACGATCTTTTTATGACTGGTTTTATCTACCTACATATACAGAGCACAGGGTAGATTCGAGATGATTCGAGACCCGATTCTGAAGCGGTTGTAATGGCTTCCCTTGAGTAAATGTCCAAGGTAAACACCCTTGAGTTTAGAGAGAGATCGGAATCATGTTTTTGAGAAGGTCATGAAGTTTGACTTATTTTGACTTTATAGAGTTTCACTGTGCAGAATGTGTGCCAAGAGACACCCGTTTGATTCTTGGTGTGTGATTGTCCATGGTCCCCACCACCTGTGCTGAAGGGGCCCCCTTCTTCAAATAAAGCATTGTTGGTAGAAACAAGTGTTGGGTGTTTGGGTTGTTTTATAATATCCGCTCAGAATTAGGATGAATTAGGTCTAAGACGAGTTGAGCAATTTGTCTATTTTGCGGAGCTTTGCGAGTTGGTCTCATGTGGTGGTTTATGGATGTTTTATTATGCCAACTGATGGAACGATGTGAAGGGATTGGTTTCAATCTCAAGCCAGGCTGGGGTGTGGTTTCCCCTTCTCTTGGATTTGGCCCAGACGTCCCCGTTCTAGGCAGTGCACAACATCAGGCACAGGGTTTCACAGGAGGTTGGGAGGCTAGAGATTCTGTGGCCTGTGGAACGAAGGCTGGGCACTGCTGGCTATGTGGCGCCAGAGGTTTTGGACACCCGAACCTTGGGAGAAAGTCAGAGAACGTGTTGCGGCCACAGAAAGGACAAAGAATGACATGAATCATGAATCTGACATGAACTCAAAGTAACGCACTGAATACATGTGTTCTTCTTACATGGTCGGTGAATTTCCGAATGTCTTAGCCTACTTGGGGCAAAGGGCATCGCTACTAGGAACAAAGGCCGCTACTAGGAACAAAGGGCATCGCTACGAATGTCTACTAGTAAGGCACTTGTTTCTACTAGCTTCTCGTTACTACTAGTAAGGCACCTGTTACTACTAGTAAGGCATTTGTTACTACTAGTAAGGCACTTGTTACTACTAGTAAGGCACTTGTTACTACTAGCGTGGCACTTATGGTCGTCTTGATGTTTCCTCAGTTCGGGGTCTGGTGACTTTGCGCGCGCTTTTGACGTTGCTTTGGCACCTGGAGACGCTGTCTGCGCAGCTGTCAACGAGATCCCCTTCCGGTCTTGGATGAACAAAGTGCCCGATTCGTGTGAAACAACTTGGAAACGTGACTTGGAAGCGTGTTCCGATTCCGATTTGTATGTTTGTTTGTGCAGTTTTTTGTAAGGTCGGAAGGTTCATTGGTGTGTGGGATGCGTTGGATGCTGTGCTACCGGCATTGTTCGATCTTTTTCTTTGAAGCTGCGCTTGACAGGCCGACAAGGCTCAGGTCAATTTGCAGCTGTTGCTGGCGAGACAGTGAAGTGTCCAAAATGATCCCAGCAGTGTAACATGATGATACATGATGCATTTTTTGCTGTACACAAGAGAGGTGTTGTGAACTTATTGGTGCCAGTTTGTTGCGTCTGTTGGAGGTGCGTCCGGGGGTCGCCACGGTGACTAGGGCTGTGCCGTGACTGGTCGCAGGCTGTGGGGCTGTCGGGTGGCCCTTTGCAGGTGACGACTGCACTGCAGTGCCTCTAAAGCTGGGGAAGTCTTCATTTCGTTTGAAAAGTCTCGTCATGTCTCCATCGTAGGTCTTTGGAGATTGTCGAACTTCTTAAAGGGAAGTCTCGAGAACGAAGCGCTCGTTTCGGAAGCCCGTCTTACTCGAGCGAAAGTTTGTTTTCGGCTGGCTGCTTGCTACCGGAGGAGGGCGCCCCGGAGCGGTTGTGTTGCTGGAAGTTCTGCCGAAAACGTCACGCAAGTGCCCTGCAAGAGTGTCACGCAGGGCACTCTCGTGCCCGACGATCGTCTCGCGCAAGAGCATCCGGATCCCAGTCCGAAAGACCTTCCCACAAGAGGCTGACTCACAGTGTCGTGTCCCTGTCCCACAAGAGCGAGTGTTGTATACGAGTGTGTCACATTTGTTCAATCTTATTCAATCTTTTTCCGAGGAAGCCCGGGCTATGGAAGCCTCAGTTTCTTGGAGATACAACTTCAACATTGCTTTGCTCAGAGTGAAAAGCATGAAGAAGGGTCCTTGGGGAAGCATGTGTTTTCGATGTTGTGCCATGCTTTCTAAATCGCAACCCAACACTTGAAGATCCAAGTGTATTTCTTTCCGTTTCGCAAGGGCCGACCACAGAATTAGTCAGAATCGGTCCTCGGATTATTCCGTTTCCATCGTTTCCCAGGTGACGTCTTCAGCGTGGGCTGTGTAATGTTCCTTCTTTACTCGGGCATCGAAGCCTTCCGAGACATCAACTCCGGCCCCTTGACCAGAATGCGTGAACAGAAATGTGTGCAATATGTAGGGAAGTGTCGAAGTCACGGTGTGGACTCGGGTCTTAATTTCGGTGCACCCGGTGGAACACATTATTTTAAAGTCATTGTTTAATTCTATACATCGAAGCCTTCCGAGACATCAACTCCGGCCCCTTTGTGTTAATTCTTATACATACAAGAAGCTACTAGGGGCTCCTGGCCTTACTACTAGGAACAAGAAGCTACTAGGGGCAAAGGGCATCGCTACTAGGAGCAACAACGCTACGAACGGGGCTCCTCACATCGCTACGAACGGAGCATTCTTGCTACTAGAAACGAACGCCGGTGGGCCGCGGAACGCATCGCCCCAGGCGCCACCCTTCAGCGGACGATGGCTGGAAAAGCCCGGTTCAATCACCCAAAGGCTAAGCAGGTGCGGAGGATGGAGGTTTCTTGCTGCACCAAACCTGGAGCGGGGACAAGGGCTCTAACATCCTTCTCTCATAAGTTTCGTTGTTTACCTAATAGCGATGGCCTCCCCCTTAGTAGCGTCCTTGTTACTGGCCTCCAACCTAATAGCGATGGCCTCCAAGCTACTAGCAATCATGGCAAAGATGGCGATGGCCTCCTGCTTTCTTTATTTGTTCACGGCAAAGTGACAGGTGCGCAGTGGCACCCAGCATTTGCTTCGGAAGATGCTGGCCCCCAGCCCGAAGAAACGGCCCAAAGCGCACAAGAGTTGCAAGGCACGTGGCGGGGAGTTCTTTGTGGCATTATTGGCCAAACAAATACATGACATTGGATCGTTTTGGCATGATGCTTTTCATGGTGCGACTCATAAAATTACAACAATAAACTGCTGTTTCTAGAGAACATGATTTACCCAGCCACAGGGCCATCGCTAGTAGGTTGGAGGCCATCGTGGTTGGAGGCCATCGCTCTTAGGTTGGAGGCCACTAGTAGGTTGGAGGCCGCCGCTAGTAGGTTGGAGGACTGAAGAAGTGCTCGAGTCTTGAGTTGGTCCGTCCCTCCCTTCCAGGCATTGTTCAATCTGGGCGATGAAGAGGCTCACAATCCCTTGCATTCGATGGTGTTCAGCTCGCCGATAGATGGATCTTGAGCGAAAGCTGATGTCAGGTGAGAGAATCTCCTTCAGCACTCAAGGCAGGGTAGTCATTTTTGACATTTGGGTTCTTTCTGTCAACACAAAGGACTCGCGGGGGGCACCAAGAAGCATTGCGCAGGCGATCGAGAGCTTACCCGAGCAGGAGACCGACAGTGGCAGTGACCTGTCCGTTTTGAGAGTGACAATCCCTGGTGATTTCGTTTCATCTGATGTGTTCTACTACTAGGAGCAAGAACGCTACTAGGAACAAAGGGCATCGCTACTAGGAGCAAGAACGCTACTAGGAACAAAGGGCATCGCTACTAGGAGCAAGAACGCTACTAGGAACAAAGGGCATCGCTACTAGGAGCAAGAACGCTACTAGGAACAAAGGGCGTCGCTACTAGGAGCAAGAACGCTACTAGGAACAAAGGGCATCGCTACTAGGAGCAAGAACGCTACTAGGAACAAAGGGCATCGCTACTAGGAGCAAGAACGCTACTAGGAACAAAGGGCATCGCTACTAGGAGCAAGAACGCTACTAGGAACAAAGGGCATCGCTACTAGGAGCAAGAACGCTACTAGGAACAAAGGGCATCGCTACTAGGAGCAAGAACGCTACTAGGAACAAAGGGCATTGCTACTAGGAGCAAGGACGCTACTAAGGCCTTACTACTAGGAGCAAGAACGCCACATCCTGAAACGCTACCAGACACTTCAAAGCCGAGGCTTTGCACGGCTGCAGCCTGTTCAAGCCTCTTGGAAATGACATGTGTTCGGTTTTTGTTTTTCCGCTTTGACCACTCCAAACGGCCATTTCCTGGAACCCAGTCCTAGCTAGTTTCAAAGAAAGAGGTGATTGCCCTCGGATTTTTTAAAGATCCAAACTACGATTGTTTCGAACCATTGCTTCTTCGGCAGGTTCACCCACTTCCCACTCCACTTCTCAACTTCACGAAAGCCTCCGGAAAGCAGAGTGACGTAGACCGAGGAATTCCGAGAGGACTACGAAGCAGAAGAGATGGATGAGACTGAGATGGGTGATTCCTCGTTGAGTCCAGCTGCTTGCGTGTGAGCCTCTGCCCGGCCGGGATGGCTCCCCCCAAAAAGCAACTGCAGACTGCCTTATATTGAGTTATATTGTTTGACAGGAGTTGAATGGAAAGGTCAGAAGACACAACAGTGAAGAGATTCGGAGAGTCCTTTTGTAGGAGCAAGAAGCTACCAGGGGCTCCTGGCCTTACTACTAGGAGCAAGGACGCTACTAGGGGCTCCTGGCCTTACTACTAGGAGCCTCCACCACCCCACCCGCGCGCGCGCGAAAAGGTCCTAGTAGCATCCTTGGCTTGTAATTTTAATTCTATTCCAATTAAATTCTAATTAAACTTAATTCTAATTCTTGTTTCTAATTGCTTCTTGCTCCTAGTAGTAAGGTCAGGAGCCCCTATAGTAGCTTCTTGCTCCTAGTAGCGATGCCAGGAGCCCCGTTCGTAGCTCTTTTTTGCGTCTTTTGTGTCAGAGATGACTCTTGAGTGCACCGCTGGCAAGCGGTCGCTTCTTTTATCTTGAATTCGTCGAAGAACGGTCGCCTCAGGTGCAAATGCGACACAGTGCCGCGACCTTCAAGAGCATGCCTCCAGGCCAGATACTGAGAACACCTTTGACCCAAAAAAGGGAGGCTCCAACCTAGAAGCTTCCTTTGAATGCAAAAGGAACCTAATAGGAATGGCCTCCACCTAGTAGAGTCCTAGTAGCGATGGCCTCCAAGCTACTAGCGATGGCCCCATTTGGGAGGTCCAATAGACCCATGTCAACCCGCTGTCATGACCGGAAGGGGAGCTGACTCTTTGTTGCCCTTCTTGCACCGTGTGCAGGATTTGTGCCAAGCGTGATGCAGGAGGGCGGTAAAGGAAACTGACGTTGGGTGGCACCGTGAGACTTCTCAATGGAGAAAACAAGAAAGGATCCTTTTTGGAGGGGGGGTAGGTCGTAGAATGTCGTAGAGGTAGCTAGTAGAAGAGGTAGCTAGTACCTACAAGTAAGCTACTAGTATGGACGCAGGATAGCTCACGCTTCCTTGAAGAATCGCTCGGACTAATGATTTGGTTCCTAGATTTTTAGGGAAACTTAACCTACTAGTAGCTTCTTGTCACTATAGTAGCAATGGCCTCCAACCTACTAGTGATGGCGTAGTACTTCTGGCGACATGTCCAAACACATTGCCCCTTCAGTCATGCACTACATGTGTATATTGTTGTATATGTATCTATTTAGTCTAGACACATATTATATCATGTATATATGTTATATATACATATCCTACCCCAAAAGAAGTCTACCTTTGGAGGCCTTTGAAGCAAATGCTTGCCACTATTCAAAATGGGTACCAAGTCATAGAGCTGTCGAGGGACTGGCATCAGTGTAGATTCACTTCTACGTAGGAAGTGTTTGGTTTGCAAATGCTTTACTCACTCTTTTTTGGCTACTCATCCGTTAAAGGTGTGAACCGTTTGTATGAGCAAGAGACAAGTTGAATATGCAGACAAGGCGCTAACTGCCAATGGGACAGGCTAACCAAGAGGGAGAAACACAATGTAGTATGAGGAATGGTCCTAGGTGCCAGAATCTACGTGAAACATGAATAACATGTTTGAGGTCAAGAACTCTTTAAGTACAGAGTACAGGTAAGCATACTCATGTTGATTCCGGCCAAACTTCGGATTTCGGCCTCGATCCATGTGGGTCCATGCGATCCATTCGATCCATGCGTTGGAACCGCCAGGTTCCTCGGCCACCGTCCACACAATCCTCAAGAAGCGAAGGTTTCTTCGGTCGCTTTAGGCGAATGAGGCAAACATCAAAGTAGGAGAGCAGAAACGACGCGGCAGACAGACATGACAGGAGGCCATCACCAGTAGACATGACATGAAGTGGACAGGAGTGATCTGGTGTTCTCTGTTCAAGCTTTCGGAAAGCGCGTCGAACGACGAAGAGTTGGGCGTGTTTTCGACTCCGATGGGTGAAAGTATGTGAAAAGCTATTTCGATCCTCGGACAGGCGCTCACTGTGTTTTTTTAAAAGCCGGTGCCAGAATCATCCAGCCGAAGATGGGGCCAGAGTGAAAGTTGGAAAGACATCTTTATTTCAGTGACCTGTTTTGATCAGCTTTAGCTGCTTTGAGTTTTGTTGCCAAGCGCTTTCACTGGGCCACCGTTTTAAGTTTTTGCTGCTGAGATTCAACACCTGGAAGTCACTCCTTTCGTGCCGGAGTTCAATCTCGTGCTTCAATCCTGCGTCAACATCAATTTTTTTAAAATCCCTAGTGAGGCGCCCTTTTTCTCACTTAAGCACTTGGTGCTCCGGCAAATGTTCTCCATTGGAATTTCAAAGTCGCAGGAAAGCCGTACTATAACGAGAAGATATGTTTTTTTGATTGGTCGATATTAAATCGGACTTCCTGCAATATTGGAAGACATGTACACCTCCAAAGGAAGATCCTTGAAGATGTCTTCAAACCCCTTCTGGACTAAATTACCAAAATGTTATCTATTGATTAATTGGGAATTATTAATGACAATATATATATATATTATAAGACAATGTAATGCTATGTTTTATTTGTGTTTATATAAATAATTTATAGATGGAAAATATAAAAAGTATGTATAATCTTAAGTTTTATGCTAATTTTGTTATAATAATAGCATTTGTAATAGTTTTTGAACATATGTGTAAATTCATTGAGCCGTTCGTTTCTTAATCGATTTGAGTTGTGTACGGTTAATTTCTTGACTCGTTAGGGGCTCCTTTAAGTATTAGATGACTCACGACCGGATTGACGCTGGTATTTCGGTCGATTTACACCCATCCAAGATTCCGAGACTTGATGCAATCGCTCTCATGTTGACCAAGCCCATCGATTCTGAGCTGCCAGAGTCTGGTAAGACATGAATGTCCGCTTTGCCTAGACACACTAGGCAGGAAGGCCCGGATTAATTATTTGAAAAATACACATTAGACCCCTCGTCTTTTTCACTTCGATTTCGTATCGAGCCTTGACCCCGGGACAATTGGCATGCCATTATTGACTTGCAAGATTCATAACGGAAACCGCACTTCGTACTCACTTTCAGAGAGCATCGTACCCGGTGCTGTTGTGCACATGGATAAGGAATTAACACTTTGGCCTAGTGCTTGACTAATCGTCATCCCCGCTAACGCCTGCCCGGCCAACTCCTGTCGTAGGCCAAGAAATGATCCCCATGAAATTCACTCCTGGCCATCCGAAGTGCCAATGTGGACTGATACCCTCTCGACTGACTTGGTGTAACCTCGGATGGACTGTCCCTTTCCGCTGCAGTGGTCCATCTTTAAACACCCGGCTCTCCCACACCTGGCCCATCGAGGTTGATCACAACTTTCCCATGCTGATCCTCCTGACTAAGATTTGCCCTGTGCATTGGGCTTCAGACGAAAGATCCACCATCTTCGTTACGGATCTCCTCAAACATGATTCCGCCCGGGATCAACTAGCCGACATGTGGACACTTTTCATGGAACTTGAGCATATTCTGGTCCGAGACTGGTTCATTCTTTGCAATCGGTTTGCAGCAGACGATTAACGCTTGCAAAATCTGATGCAGGTCTGTAGAGATCACTTTGGCAAGCGTGTACGAGTAGAGGACACACCCCTCAGGTCGATTCAATCTCTACTCGTACACCGCTCGAGGCGACAGTCCAACTCTTCAACCTTTACGGCCAAAGATGGAGACTTGATCATGCTGCCGAGGCTCTCCTTAGGCTGCAGGACCTTCTCAATTGAGTATGGACCGCACCTTTATTGTTCTTTATCTGTCGAAAGGGCTCCATGCCCAGTCTTCTGAATACTTCCCGCAAATGGAATCAGAAGGACAAAGGGGAAGTGGACAAATCCCTTCGTCAGACGCTATTCCTCGCGGTGTTCGCCGAATTGGTTCAGAGAGCAACGAAATTGCAATTGGAGAAAAGCGAAGACGAATTCATCCAAAAGCTCCAAGGGCAAGCAGGTTGGATTAATTAGCGGGTTCTTCC
>CAXIVM010001690.1:0-10000 GCA_964035705.1 Porites rus | reverse complement strand
CGGTTTGGATATCCAACTCAAGCACAATCGTGGTTAGGCAGCTTTAGCTTCAGCACTTCCATCAGGGTTGGCGAAGCTTCACCAACGTCCCACTTTTCTTTGGACTTCACGCCCTGGGCCAAGCAAGTCAAAACCGCAAAATCTCTCGGTGACTTTTCTGAAAACCATGACAAAAAGTCTCTGGAAATGTCCTTGGACCACATGTCTTCCCATGTGGGGCTGGCTCCAGCCGCAGTGTCCATGTTGCGTGACCACTTGGCGAACGAAATGACTGGACGAGCCAGGTGGGCGGCTGGCAAGCAAACCAAGAAGCCCATGCAGCGACGTGGTATACGCCCCAAGGCCCTCATCGTAAGGTCCGTGTTGACGGAGATCATAAGGGTTGTCAGTGCAGAAGGTATTAAGGTAGTGCCCAGAATATTGATATATAGGTCTTCTGCTAGAACTGTAGATTCCAATTCTTGAACACATGGTCAAGATCTGCTTCAAATCGAGAACTCTAGCAACGTTGATCCATGACGCAAGCAAGACTCACGAGCGCTTCAGGCCCTGCATCCGATTGCAAACCCGTAGAAGTTGGCTATCAGCTCACTCAGCTCTCACAAAACAGGCTGGTCACACGGCAAAGTGGAAGGACCAAGTTGAGCCTCAAAAGGATTTTGGACCCTTTAACATTACGAAAGCTACTTACACTGTCACCTTGCCAAACGGAGAAATGATCACAAAATGTCTCTCAGTTCCGATGTCCAAACACCGACTGTGACAGCTTAGGGCACCGGACGGAACAACTCAGAGAGCTCCCTCAATCACCTGGATCCTCTGGGTGACCGATGTCACCTGCACTGAGATGTTAATCCCGAACCTTGTAAACGATGGTCACATAGTATCTTTACAAAACATGTTTACAGTTTACAGCATGAGGGTTGCCACCACTGTGACGTTCTGAAAAGTTCGATGTTCAACCATCCGAATCTCACAGCTCAAAGTGGTCTGAGGCTCAGATCACACCTGTCCAGAGATGGCATCCAGGGCACTTGCATGGGCATCCAAGACCTGCCGCACTACAGAGTTCGCAGCTTGCAATACAATAAATAGTTTGTATTATTTTCTTCGTTTCTTCATGTTCCATCAATGTCTGTCGTCAGACCTAAAACAATAGACTCTAATCCTTTTCATCTCCCACATCATTTTCAGAGCTAAGTTTCCTGCCCGCACAACTGTGGTCAAAGGCTCCTGACTCCGAATTCCGCTGACTATTTGTCCCCTAATTCAGTGAAAGGTCAGCACAACCAATTTTGCAAAGAACAAGATTCAGCTAAATCCCGAGAGCAGTAAGCGGTTTTATTGGACTACAGTTTTGCAACAAGAATTCCTTTGAACTGTATTTCTGAAACTGCAGAAGGTCCATCCTTGTACAGATTGGATTGTATCTTCCCAGTCCTCAGTCTGCAAGCTGCTAAAACGAGAAATAACTTTATGCTTGTGCCGTGATAAATCCCAATAAAACGCAGTTTCACTGGATTGTTTGTATTGGTTGTTTACACAACTCGGCGTTGATGGTCAAAGCAAGGCCGCAAATTGGCTGTTCTTACTTCATGCTTTTGCTGTTCCGTTTACCGTCTAGCATTTTTGCGTCCGTCCGTGGACATGATGCTTCAGTCGGAGCATGCGTGGGGCCGGAGGGTCCAACACACTAGCGTGCAGTGTGGATGCGTCCACAAACATGATGCTTCGGTCGGAAGGACCTTTTTGGGGTTGTGCACTGGATTTCTTCTGTCGAATGAGCAACAGAGATGTTTTTCGGGAGTCGGAATATTTGATTGAATTTCCGCAACTGATGAGTGATGACATGTCTCAGCCCAAATGTGCGACCTGAAGTCTGTCTTTGGTTCTCTTTTTGGTCAACATGTGGCTGCGATAACTTGTCACCTGTCTGGAAAGGGTTATACAACTTAATTATATATGTTGTTGCTGGCGAACGTAGGACAAGACCTATATATGTACTTTCACGCCTAAGAAGCTCGCTTCTAGACAGTTGAAAAAGGCTCCGAAACCAGCATCTCATGGCCGGACGGAATGTTTTTGTTGCGCATGTTCGCATTGTTGCATCCCGTTGGATTTCTGTCACTCAGTTCGGTCTGGCCACATGATTCGCTTTCACAAGATTGTCATCAAATTTAAGTTTGTCGTCGATCTCACTTTATTTGTCATCCGTTGCTTCACCACACTGCCGTCGCCTCAATGTTGTCACACCGCTACTGAATCTCAGATTGCCAAATTGAAAAATGTCGCGTGCAGAACCAACAGGTTGGGTAAAGTGAGCCAAGTAAAGTCATGTGACCCAATACTCTTCCAAAAGATTGGACAACCAGGCTTGGAAGAGCTATTCAGCTATTCAAGTCCTTTGAAACGTACAGAGAAGATCGAAAAGTTGAGCACTAGAATGTAACTAGAAAAATATTCACATTGATTTTGAAGCTACAGTCTTGAAGGGCCCCTGCTCTCGCGCAAGATCTTCAGCCTGACAAAGCGAAACTCGAAGGATCCAGATTGCAATGAAGACAAGCACATCGACAGCGATTAAAATTTGGAATTCTCAAGCATGGAACAGGTAGCCTAACTCAGTTCCCTCCGCCAGTCCTGCCGCTCCAATTCATCAAGCTGAAGGGTCAGGGCAAGTGCACGTTGATGGCTCCGAATCTGAAGGTTGCGCAACACGTCCAGTCAAAAAGGGAGATAATCTGGGAAAATATGTCTCCAAAAAATTGCGGCACACAAATCCCCAATGAAATTGTGATGGTGTCCTCAAAATTGATAAAATGTACGGGATCACTTTCCAGACCTATGTGTTGATCTTTGAATGGAGAGTTACAAAGACCAAAGCAATCCAATGGTTGATCGAAGCTATCATCTCGAAAAGTTGCCCGACTTGTACAAGCACTGCTTCCTACCTTGCTTGGGATGCAAATACCGGACCTTACAATTCTTCACCTACAGCTCAAGATCTGATTTGCCTCCTCGGGTTTTTCGTTTGTGTTGATCTTTGGATAATAAGCTCGTTCGTTTCCAAGGCCCCACCGGCGCAGCCCCGCTGCCAGCTGCCTTTCAAAGGCAATTGCTATTAAGCGCTAAGCCGCTAAGGTGAAACAAGCATGTTTGTCTTGCAGTTTACTCGCTCCAAAGCCTTCTATAATCATGAGATGTTTAAGTTGTTTGCAGTGAAAGCTGAGGCCGTTTCTGGTTTTGGATGCTGTTTGTCTCAGTTCAAAAGTGTTTTCCACTCTGTCAAAGCCATGCAACTAAAATATAAGCCAAGGTAAATAGAGCCTCATCCGCCTGCTGCGGTTGGGGGCGAAGCGCCTGCAAGAGTCGCACTTGTGTCGAGGTTTGGAAAGCACAAATAATTGGATAAACAAGGCCCACAAATCGAAACTGCCAGTCGAAACAATAAACAATAAACAATCAGTTCAAGTGCTTGAATGAAGGATAGGAAAGAAGAGGGCTGCTGCGGTAAAACTTGCAGAGGTCCTTCTACACTATACTTTTCAGGGTGTCAGAAGAGAGTGTAAAATCGAAGGGCCAAGAACGGCAAGCAGGCCACAGGATGACGGCTCATTCGGACACACAAACCTCTTCCGTGCACACATCGATCCTAGAATGCCTCATCTGCGCACACATGGTCTGTCAGGCATGGGCGGTGGGGGGATGGTGGGGGCGGTACAATTTCATGAGTCCATACTGCAGGCGGCACGCAATGTTCAATTGTTTGGGCTGGGGAAATTCAGGCATTTGCAGCATGGCACACACTCGAGTTTATTGCGTACGGACACGATGGCGGTTTGCCACACTCCGGTCTAAGTAAAAACCTAAGGCACCAGTGTAAACAAAGTTGGTTGGAGGCCATTGCATCTAGGTATGAGGTCATCGCAAGCAGGCTATGTGGCCATCACAAGTAGGTGCAGTCATTGCTAGTAAGGTTGGTTACATGCAACTGCAAAACATTCAAGGTTGGTGGGTGTCACTAATGGGTGGAGGCCATCACCACAAGGTTGGAGGCCCACGCTACAGGCTTGGAGGCCTACAAGAAACAAGACTGCAAACATGAATTAAACGAAAAACTAAAACCAAAACACAATTCGAGATGCATGCTGAAAAACTGTCTATGCCCATACCCCCACTCTGCAGACTGAATAGGAACGCATCCAGTCAAACAGAGCGGACGCGCCGGCCCTAAGGGCAACCGGTATGGAAACTGCTAGAGAAGGAACACGCAACTAGCAAGAACAGCCAGTACATCTAGGTTGGAGGCCATCACAAGGTGAGAGGCCATCGCGAGCAGGCTGGGTGGCCATCGCTAGTAGGTTGGCTGCAGCAACGCAAAACATTCAAGGCTGGAGGTCATCGCTAGTAGGTAAACAAAGTTGGAGGCCCGCGCTACAGGTTGGGAGGCCCACGAAACACAAAGCTGCAAACACAATGAAACAAGACACAAAGCTGCAATTCCTGCGACTCCAAGGGTTGCCCTGTAACTCCAAGGTTTCACACACTCGAGGGATCAAAATCAAAGGACTCCCTGTGACTCAAAGGTTCCACACACTCAAGAAATTGCGTACTGACACGATTGCGTTTTGCCACACGCCAGCCTAAGTAATGACACCACCATAGACCCCAAACAGTTTGTGTTTTTCAATATCGGAACACTCTGCAATTAGAGCTTGCGACCTGGGAGACAAATGTAGACACAGGGAGACAAATGTAAAGGATTGCAAGCGACATGCAGCCCAGAGCTGGGTGACAAATAAAGGATTGCAAGGCAGAGGTAGATCAGCAGTCTAGAGCTGGGAGACAAGTGCAAAGGCTTGCGAGGACACATGTAAAGGAATGCAAGGCAGAGGGGACACAGCAGTCAGAGCTGGGGAGACACATGTAAAAAGGATTGCAGTCCAGAGCTGGAGACAAATGTAGACACAGGGAGACAAATGACAATGTAAAGGATTGCAAGCGACTCGCAGCCCAGAGCTGGGGCAGAGCAGCTGGGAGACAAATGTGAAGGGTGCAAGCGAGAGAGGGGGAGAAAGGAGGCAAATGTAAAGGAAAGAAGGAAGACAAGGCGGACACAATGACCAACAAGAAGGGGACAAATTACACCACCGTAGACCCCAAACAGTTTGTGTTTTTCAAAAAACGGAACACTCTGCAACTAGAGCTTGCGACTCCACAGCAATCCAGAGCTTGCAAACAAATGTAGACACACGGAGACAAATATAAAGGGTTGCAGGGAGACAAATGCAAAGGCTTGCGAGGACACATGCAAAGGATTGCAAGGCAGAGGCGGACACAGGAGTCAGAGCTGGGAGACAATGTCAAATTAAGGATTGCCAGGCAGAGCTGGGAGAAATGTAAAGGGTTGCAAGCAGAGGCGGACACAGCAGTCCAGAGCTGGGAGACACATCTAGACACAGGGAGACACATGTAAAGGATTGCAAGCGACCGCAGCCCAGAGCTGGGAGACAAACGTAAAGGATTGCAGGGCAGAGCAGCTGGGAGACAAATGTGAAGGGTTGCACAATGACCAACAAGAAGGGGGACAACAGGGAAGACAAGAAGGGAGACAAAGGGAAACAGAAGGGAGACAAGACGGACACAATTACCAACAAGAAGGGAGGACAAGACCGGAGACAAAGGGAGATAAAGAAGTGAGACACGGCGGACACAATGATCAAGAAGAAGGGAGACGAAAGGAAACAGAAGGGAGTCAAGACAGACACAATGACCAACAACAAGGGGGACAAGACCAGAGACAAAAAGAAACAGAAGGAAGACAAGGCGGACACAATGACCAACAAGGAGGGAGACAGAAGGAAAACAAAAGGGAGGCAAGACCGGAGACAAAGGGAGACAGAAGGGAGACATGCGGACACGATGAAGACCAACAAAAAGGGAAACAAGAAGGAGACAAAGGAAACAGAAGGGAGACAAGGCGGACACAGTAATCCACAAAAAGGGAGACAAGACAAAGGCAGACAGAAGGGACGAGGCGGACACAATGACCAACAAGAGGATACCAAAAGGAGACAAAAGATAACAGAAGGGAGACAAGACGGACACAATGATCAATAAGAAGGAGACAAAGAAAGAATGAAGGGAGACAAGGCGGACACAAAGGAGACAAGAAGGGAGACAAAAGGAAACTGAAGGGAGACCAAGCGGACACAGTGACCAACAAGCAGGGGACACAGTGACCAACAAGAAGGGAAGACCAAGAGAGACCTGGGAGACAAATGCATAAAAATGGTACATGGCCAGCGGGGGCGACTAGCAGTGACAGACCTGGGGGACAAATGATTAGAAACGCTGCATGGCCAGCGGAAAAGGGCGGACACCACCAGTGACAGACCTGGGAGACAAATGAATAGACATGTTGCAAATTAATGGAAATGCTACATGGCCAGCGGAAAAGGGCGGACAGCAGCAGCGACAGACCTGGGAGACAAATGAATAGAAATGCTACATGGCCAGGGGAAAAGGGCGGACACCAGCAGTGACAGACCTGGGAGACAAATGAATAGACATGCTACATGGCCAGCGGATAAGGGCGAGAACCAGCAAGGACACAAAGGGCAGACACATGTTAAGAAAGAATTGAGAACCCCTAACAGTAAACTGTTTGGGGAAGAAGTGGGAGACAAATGAAAGGAAGTGAAAGACAAGGCGGCTGGAGCCCGACCACAAGCACCCAGCCTGGGAGACAATGAAAGAAGTGGGAGACAAATGAAAAGAGGTGGGAGACACATGAAAGGAAGTGGGAGACAAGCCAGCCGGGAACCCGACCACAAGCACCCAGTTTGGGAGACAAATGAAAAGAAATGGGAGACAAATGAAGGAAGTGGGAAGACAAGCCAGCCGGGAACCCGACCACAAGCACCCAGCCTGGGAGACAAATGAAAAGAACTGGGAGACAAGTGAAAAGAAGTGGGAGACAAATGAAAGGAAGTGGGAGACAAGCCAGCCGGGCACCCGACCACAAGCACCCAGCCTGGGAGACACATGAAAAGAACTGGGAGACAAATGAAAAGAAGTGGGAGACAAATGAAAGGAAGTGGGAGACAAAGAAAGAAGTGGGAAACAAATGAATAGAAGTGGGAGACAAGCCAGCCGGGAACCCGACCACAAGCACCAGCCTGGGAGACGGGAAGTGGGAGACAAGCCGGCCGGGAACCCGACCAGACCATCCAGCACCAAGGCGACCATTCTTTAAAGCATTGAGAACCCCTAACAGTAAACTGTTTGGGGAACAAGGGAGACAAGAAGGGCAAAGGGAGACAAGAAGGGAGACAAGGCGGACACAAGGACCAACAAGAAGGGAGACAAAAGGAACAAAAGGGAGCCAAGACGGACACAGTGACCAACAACAAGAGGGACAAGACCAGAGACAAAAAGAAACAGAAGGAAGGCAAGGCGGACACAATGACCAACCATGGAGGGAGAGAAAAGGAAACAGAAGGGAGAAGACCGGAGGCAAAGGGAGACAGAAGGGAGACATGCGGACACAATGAAGGGAGACAAGAAGGCAAACAAAAACAAGGCGGACACAATGACCAACCAAGAAGGGAGACAAAGGGAAACAGAAGGGGGACAAGGCGGACACAGTGACCCGCAAGAAGGGAGACAAGACCGAAGACAAAGGGAGGCAGAAGGGACGAGGCGGACACAATGACCAACAAGAGGGACACTCCTCCCTGGCCTCCCGCAAAGGAGAGACACACTCGAGACATTTACCACTGACACGCCAGCCTAAATATAGAAACCTAAGAGTCCAGAGAATATGAAATCTAAAAGGAAAAGGAGTGGAGTCCAACCATGTTCAACATCTCAACGGGTCAAAATCTCAAAAAGTCAAAATCACGCAGTCGACGAGAAATGGGGCAACAAGAACTTGTCCGCCAATGGTGAACGGTGAACCGCTGCAAAGGCTGGATGAATTGTTCCAATTACAAGCAGGGACCAAAAGCATGTGACCCACCAGCTGCACTTAGATGCCCAGGCGCGGTCAATGGCAAACGTACAAGCGCAGCATGAGCATCTTCGTTGGCTCTCGTCTCACGCAGGCTCCGAGAGCCCCCTGCTAACGTTTATCAAAAAGATGCCCTGCGATTCCAAGAGTTTCACACACACAAGTTTGAGAATTGCCAAAGGCTACCCTGGAGTCACTCGCAGCGTCTGCACAATAAACGTTGAGGAATATCCGGGAGGAAGCTTTGAATAGAGTCAGGTCAGGGCAAGGCCATTTCATTCGCGTCCGCACTGCAGCCGGCGTGCAACGTTCAATGTGAGCGCCAGACGTGCACAAGCGAGTCTTCAGACCACGTGCACAGACCAGGCACCACCCAGGGCCAAATGTACAAATTAACCCCAACTGACAACCCAAATGGCAAAACATCCCCAAGATCTGGTGTTTTTCTCAGCACGTTGCGCGGTGCGTTGTTCTTTTCACAAGTCGAATATCCCAAAAAAAGTTTACCAACACCAAAATATGTTAAACGCAGTGCAATCGCATAGTTTGCACAGAAAATTACAAAATCAGATTCGATATCCAAAACAGGCTGCGTGTTCCATAGACCGCGCAGCACTTAAGAAATTTTGCCCACCGACGAATTGTATGTTCAAGTGCCTGCACGTAGCTTGTGTCTCAAGAACAGTCTTCTCTCTCCTGCCCTTAACAACCCCCCAATCCAGGTGAACTCCCTCCCGCCGCATAGGGGGTGCCCTCTTCAGACCGGAAGCAACACTAAGCTTAGCCGCAACTACAACCTGTTCTCTTTCCAAGGCCTCCTGAGCCCCTCATGATGCTGATGATGTACTCTTCGCCGTCAATTACATCACCGGCATCACAACACCCCTCGAACCACTCATTTTTCAAGTACCAAGTGGCCCACCTCTTTTTTTCGCTCTCCCACCAAGCTCTGGTTCAACTCTCCCGGAATTGCCCTCTCGCGACCACCTCCCGCACACCCCCTTTACTCACTTCGTTGGCTCCCAGCAAGCAGTGAATGTAGGTACTGTACATGTGCCATGCGTGACCACACACGAAGGACGCAAGAAACACAACAAATATCAAGCAAAGAGTTTTTGGGAAAACAAGTTTGAGAACTTGAAATGTAATCCCGCAATGTTTGTTACAAAATAAGCTCAATATACAAAAAATATAGTTGTCATTCACCACCAAGCCCCCGAGGAATGTTCGTCGGTGGCCGACGTGTATGTTCGAAGTGCCCACACACAATGATGTTCATCCAAACCACATACTCAAAAACATTGGGCACCAAAAGAATTCGGGCGCCAAGCACCAAGCACAACACGTGCTTAGACATGGACGCGCGCAACTCCCACGCGGACTAGGAATGAGACGTTGCCAAGGCTCTCATAGGACTGCAATTTGGACAACTGACAACAATACTACTACCAAAGGAGATGGACAAACGCACAACTTTCACACCAACTTTCACACAACAGGACAGGTACAATGAATGCAGTCAACACTCCACCCTTCCAGTTCTAGAGCCATTTGGCGCAAGAAGAAGCGACTCCTTGGTTGTCGCACAACTGTCGCAACTGCAAAGTCCAAGTAGACATGCCCTGACAACCCTCACGCGCCCTGAGCTCAACAAGGACCAGCGCGCAAGAGCTACCCAAGCTTCTAAACAGGCAATAACTTTCGCAGAGACCCTGCTTGCTTCCAAAACCAACCAGGCAAGGAAATCTTATCCACCGGAATAGAAAACCAAGCGCGTTCAAAGGGCCCCGGCAGGAATCCACCAACCACCAAGGACCTCCAACTTCCTAGTTATCAAGTGCGTCTGCTGCCCCTGTAGGCGAACTTTCCTTCATAGAGGTCCGCGGCTGAGTCTCCAGCACCGAAACCAAAAAGTTTGCAGTCTAAGCAACATCAGCGGAAACTGAAGCAACCGTAGAAAGAACACGCAGCTGGCACGACCATTCC